>SJYT01055809.1:11278-81748 GCA_006410635.1 Cephalophus harveyi | reverse complement strand
TTCTGAAGGAGATCAGCCCTGGGATTTCTTTGGAAGGAATGATGCTAAAGCTGAAACTCCAGTACTTTGGCCACCTCATGCGAAGAGTTGACTCATTGGAAAAGACTCTGATGCTGGGAGGGATTGGGGGCAGAAGGAGAAGGGGACGACCAAGGATGAGATGGCTGGATAGCATCACGGACTTAATGGACATGAGTTTGAGTGAACACCGGGAGATGGTGATGGACAGGGAGGCCTGGCGTGCTGTGATTCATGGGGTCGCAAAGAGTCGGACACGACTGAGCGACTGAACTGAACTGAACTGAATCCTTTCTTCCTTCTTTCCTTCCTGCCTTCTGTTCTTCCATTCTCTTTATCATGTCCCTAAAGGCCACTTGTAGGTAATAGAAAAGACCTAACAGACTTTAAAGAAACTTTCCCAGGGACTTAAAACTTCATTTTAAAGCTAAAATGTACATTACTGAAACAGATTTGAAAGAAAATGACTGAGATGGTGTTAGATGAATACAAAAACGTGTTAAATTGTTATACATTTAAAGAAAGGTGTCTTGATAGAGGTAATATTTGATTTTAACCCAAAGGATGGATTAGTACATTGATAAAATAATTAATGATAACTGCTGCAACAAATAAACCCCCAAATAATATGGGCTTAACACAACAAATATTTATTTATTGCTTATGTCACAGCTTGATGTGAATTGAGGAGCTCTTCTCGGTCACTCCTCCCTTAGGTGATGAGGCCCATGACCTTCTCAATACGCCACCTGCAGTATCTGGCCTCCAAGGTCACCAAGCACATCCTTGATTTCTACAGGTCCCAGAATAAAGTAGCTTTAGGCTTAATGCAGAGTCTTGATTCAGTGTGACTTTACTCAGGGAGCACTACTCTGATTTTCAGAGTGGTTGGAACTGCCAGGAATGGTTGTAGGGTTCAGAAACATGCCAATGCATGGCAAAACCCACCACAATATTGTAAAGTAATTAGCCTCCAATTAAATTAAATAAATTATTATTTTTTTTAAAGAAACATTTGAAAACAACAGAGCGTTATAGCCAGTGCCCCAGAAAGGGTGCTGTGAGTTTCATAGTGTGGAGTTGGAGAACAATGGTGGGCCATTCTCACCCTTATTACCATAAGGCAAGTAAGATATTCCTGAGACTGACATGGAAATGTATGAGTCTGGTGAAAAGACAGAAACATCTATAAATCAGGTAAACAGGTGCGAATGGGATTACAGGTTCATTAATGAAGTGATGGGCCTTTGAGAGAGAGAGATTGCATTTCAGCAATTGTCATAACAGGTTTGTTTATGATGAGGACTATGACCTTGGAGGCCAGTACAATGGCATTCTGCATCTTTTGAGAAGATTATAGCATAATTATAACTTTAATGGGCTTCAGGCAAAGACTCTTAAGTAACCAGAAAGTTCCTATTTTCTCTCTCAGGAGAGCATGTGCTGGTGATATATTGAAACTAGCTCACAGGTATGGCACTACTTAAAAATATCTCAGCAATTAAGAAAGAAGACAAATGAATTTCCAGAAATAAATCCCTTACATTTAGAAGGGGACCTTCAAATATAAGCAGTAGCTACTTCTGTGTTTCTCTTTATTTCTCCCCCTGTCCTTACCTCTGATTTCAGTCCTTTGTCTCTCTTACTTCTGGTCTTTCTATCTGTGTTGTTTCTCTGTGGACCTGCCTTATCTCTATGATCTGGGCTGAGCATCTGTTTGAAAGGAAGATCAATTCTGCCCCACAGACTATATAATTCTTCACACTCTAATGAAATCATAATTTATTGTCTATTTTTCAAGATACTATGCCAGGTCAAAGGATAAACCCAAGCCAAAGCTCTTAGTTCCATTGTCTTGATGAATGTAAACAGGAAGCATCATATAAAGCTAATGATCCAAACTGGAGACTATTCTAGTGGATACAGCAGATGCTCTGTAATCAGCTTGTAATTTCTGTTACAGAAAATTTACTGGATTTTCTAGTAAAATCCAGTAAATTTTACCAGACCAGCCAGACCTAGATTTACTCTTAGTTACTTCTGGCTATGCAACAGAATTCTCTGATGTCTCTTTGATGATCTACTTGAAGGCACCTTTATAGCAGCTGAGAATTTACATTTTACCTCAATTTGGAAAGGACTTTGAGAGGCAGGATCATCCATCCTCTTGTTCTTCAAAAGAAAGTCATCCATAGAAATAAAGAGAGAGATGAAAAGAGAGATGGGATTCCCTTCTTCTTTTTCAGGCTTTGTCCTGGAGCAAAAGAGAAATTTCTATGAAAAGAACCTAATATTTATTAAACATCTAAGTTGTGCCAAAGACCGTGCTAAGCATTTTACATGAATCAACTCATTCAGCATGGACCACAATCCTGCAAAGTAGGTGTTATTATCAGGTAACTGAGTATGGGATTGCGTGGCTACTTTGGGCTGGTTCTTCATACTCACTAACCTCATTCAACTGCTGAGTCATTCTTCACAGTGGGCATTATTGTCTCTGAGTTATAGGTCAGAAAACTAAGGTTTAAGAAGTTTAATGTTTGACTAAGGCAATATAGCTGGTGAATGGTAGTTCTGAATCTATGTTCAGACTGTAGAGTACCGAAGTACTCCACTCTTTAAAGTACTTCCTTTCTCGCCCATCATGCTCCTCCTGAGCTCATTCCAGTCAAGATATTATTATTCCTTGTGTCTAACCTAGGTTCCAGATAGGAGTTTGTCTTTTTCCCCCACAGTATCAATCACCACATCAGAAACATTTATTATGATTTATTATGATTTTTCAGGAGTTACTCAGTGTGAAGTCTCGTGCTCAGAATGGAAAGAGATAGAAAAAATGTGTAGAAACTGGTCCCTGCCCTCAAGGAGTGATGGTCCTAATTGGGAAGAAGAAAGAAAAGCTTGTGATTAAGTTGCATGGCTTTTCCAGACAACAATGGAAAACAGTCTTGAAGCAGGACATGACAAATGACTGGAGGAATGTTACGGACAATATGTGCTGGAGAATTTCAGATGAGGGGGAAATTGGGAGCAGATGGTCACATAATGCACTTTCGTATATTGATGTTTAAAGCTCATCATTAAGCCCTTCAGGAATCTTTTGTTTAGGATAAATCTCAGCTTTCCTTAAGAATATTATTCCCTACTCCTCTCAGCCTTTCCCTGCTTCTTAGAAAAGCATTGAACAGCATGACGAATGAGTTAATGTTTCTTAGAGAAGGTTGGCGTCTGAAAAACAGTTGTTGAATTGGATGAATGGAGAGACTCTTTTCTGTGAGTTCCTATGTGAGCAGAGCCTGGATGACTTGCAGGCAGTAATAAAACCAGGGCTGTCCCAACACAGTCTCCATTCTGATATCCTTGAGTAGATCAAAACATACCCTTGGGGATTTTCACGTAGTTCTTGGGATTGGAGAGCATGACCACCCACACACCCAACCTGTTTGGTCAACTTAAGGATGAGTGGGAGGTGGAGAAGGAAATAGGGGGAAATTTTCCCAGCACTCTCTTAGCAACAAGACATATCCTTCCCAACTAAGTGGTAAGAAGCTTTATTTATACACTCCTAGGTAACCTCTCACTTCATGGGAAATAGATGGGGAAACAGAGGAAACAGTGTCAGACTTTATTTTTTCTGGGCTCCAAAATCACTGCAGATGGTGATTGCAGCCATGAAATTAAAAGACGCTTACTCCTTGGAAGAAAAGTTATGACCAACCTAGATAGCATATTCAAAAGCAGAGACATTACTTTGCCGACTAAGGTCCATCTAGTCAAGGCTATGGTGTTTCCTGTGGTCATGTATGGATGTGAGAGTTGGAGTGTGAAAAAGGCTGAGTGCCGAAGAATTGATGCTTTTGAACTGTGGTGTTGGAGAAGACTCTCAAGAGTCCCTTGGACTGCAAGGAGATCTGACCAGTCCATTCTGAAGGAGATCAGCCCTGGGTTTCTTTGGAAGGAATGATGCTAAAGCTGAAACTCCAGTACTTTGGCCACCTGATGTGAAGAGGTGACTCATTGGAAAAGACTCTGATGCTGGGAGGGATTGGGGGCAGGAGGAGAAGGGGACAACAGAGGATGAAATGGCTGGATGGCATCACTGACTTGATGGAAGTGAGTCTGGGAGAACTCCGAGAGTTGGTGATGGACAGGGAGGCCTGGCATGCTGCGATTCATGGGGTCGCAAAGAGTTGGACACAACTGAGCGACTGAACTGAACTGAGGTAACCTCTTTAAAATGTAAATACTCTTGACTCCAGGGGTTACATAATCTCCTACTTTAAAAGGCCCAGGAACCTGTTGACAGGACTGTATGAGGGGTGATCCAATGTAAGATCACTGCTGTTGGACTGGAAAAATGAAAAAGACCAGTTGGGAAAGAAATGTAAAACACTTGGAGGGCCAAATCAGCAAAACACAGGAGAGCCTGGAAGTAAATCATACCTACTTCACCATCCTGCCAGGGACTAAACTCTGGTGAAAAGTTCATGGCTGTGGAAATATATGAACCCATTTTTTTTTTTTCCTTTTTTCCCCCTCAGTCAAATGCCAAACACAAATCCCAGGAGACCAAAAGGTTAGGCCATCATAAATGCCCTCTATCTTGAATCAAAGGTGACAGAGAGAAGAAAAACAGACAGGACGACCTTGAGAGATTTTATCTCCCAGACAGTTTTCAGGATGCACATTTCACAAAGAGTGGTTCAGAGTCACTTTTGGGTCCCTTCCTGTTGTCACCTGATAAGTTCAAGACATCCAGTTTGCAAGCAGACAATTCCTTGCGAAGAAACTGCCAACGAACTTTGATTCATGTTCTCTGTTTGAGGATGTTAGAAATTTTATCAAGAGCCTTCAATTTCCTTCTTCGTGTGAACTGGGTTCTGTGGCAGGGAACACAATCACCAGGCCAGCCTGCTCCCGGGGGCCCTCGAGCAGCTGAGCCCGTGACTCACTCACTCGCCCAGCTGGAGACCACGGGCCTCAGGGAGCCCTGCAGGCACAGAGAGTCGTGGGAAGCAGACTCCAGCGCTGGAGTCTGAGGCAGAAGGTGCAGAGCTTTACTTGGAGATGGGCCGTTGTCATTTAAACTCACTCACTTGCAGATTCATTATCTTTCCATTCAGTTTAGGCGCTCGGTTGTGTCCACCTCTTGTGGCCCCATGGATGGCAGCACACCAGGCTTCCCTGTGCATCACCAGCTCCCGGAGTTTACTCAAACTCATGTCCGTTGCGTCGGCGATGCCATCCAACCATCTCATCCTCTGTCACCCCCTTCTCTTCCTGCCTTCAATCTTTCCCAGCACTAGGGTCTTCTCAAGTGAGTTAGTTCTTTGCATCAGGTGGCCAAAGTATTGGCGTTTCAGCTTCAGCATCAGTCCTCCCAATGAATGTTCAGGTTTGATTGCCTTTAGGATTGACTGGTTGGATCTCCTTGCAGTCCAAGGGACTCTCAGGAGTCTTCTCCAACACCACAGTTCAAAAGCATCAATTATTCGGCGCTTAGTTTTCTTTGTGGTTCAACTCTCACATCCCTACATGACTACTGGGAAAATCATAGCTTTGACTATATGGACCTTTGTTGGCAAAGTAATATCTCTGCTTTTTAATATGCTGTCTAGGTTGCTCATAGCTTTTTTTTTCCAAGGAGCAAGTGCCTTTCAATTTCATGGCTGCAGTCACCATCTGCAGTGATTTTAAAGTCATTATCTTTAAATAATGCTAATTATATTACAAGGGCAGGCCTCCCAGGTGGCTCAGTGGTAAAGAATCTGCTTATGCAGGAGACTCAGGAGATGGGAGTTTGATCCCTGGGTCAGGAAGACCCCCTGGAGAAGGGAATGGCAACACTCCAGTATTCTTCCTGGAAAAATCCCATGGACAGAGGAGCCTGGTGGGCTATCGTCCATGGGGTCACAAAACCCATGGGCACATTGGGGTTTTTAAGATATTCTGTGTTACAGCATATCAGGAAACAGCTGGTTTAATCTAGGTATCCCATTGTCCAAGGAGAAAGGAGCTTGTAGGAAGGGTGTGAGCCAGAGAAAATAAAGGCAGAACAGAGTGATGGCTTCAGGGCAGTTATCAAAACCCTGTTTAGTAACCCACCCAAACCAAAAATAACAGAGACAAAGGAATGAAATTAGACGCCTGGATAGAAGCAGGAAGAGGGTGAAGCAAGAGACACAGGGGGTGTCTTTATTGTGGAGGCTGAAGATACTAACTTTGAACTTTCGTGAGACACGCTGTTTCCAAGTCAACTTTCTTTGGCCACTGTTGCATGCTGTACGTGTACCTGTTGCTGAGTAAAGTTTACATGGAAGATAGTGGATGGATGAATGATGGATTCCCTTGAGGAGTCACTGATATTTTCCTCAAAGTGATGGCCTGATCAACCATAACAGGTTATGTCTCAGCGTCCGTGGGGGCGACCCATTCCAAGCGTGACCGTAGCAAACCACCTGGAAGGCCGTCACCCTGGAAATCATTTCCATCTGAAACTCTTCACTGCCCAGCAGAATCTCACTCTGGCTGGGTTGGCAGCACTCTTTCCCGACCAAGTCCTTTCCTGCCTCTGCCTAAGCCCATCTGCACGTGGGTTCAGCATGCAATCTCGCTGGCTGTAGGACCAATGATGACTGACAGCCGTTCCCTGAGAACATCAGGTCTCCCTGAAGCAGGGCTGTGCATGGCTGGCTCACGGTGACAGGATTAAGTGCTGAAGCTTCTCCAGGGACAGCCCATGCTCAGGATGTGTGTCTGAGATACTGTCAGACATGGCAGCCGGGGAGGGGGATGGCTACTAGGCAGTGATGCCTGCCAGGCATGAAGAGCATCACGGAGACAAAGCACCCATGTCCACCTGCAGGCCAGCTTCCCCGAGCTCCTTATACTTGTCTGTCTGGCCAGGAGGGTGTTGGTAGGAGGTAAAGGACTCCATCTGCCTTGCCTCCTTTACTGAGTGATGTTTTGCCAGTAATTAAATGTGTTAAAACCTCAAAACCCAGCTGGAGGCCACATAGACATACAACACTCTCTCCTCTGTGTCCAGGGACTAAACTTCCTGAACCGAATGTCTGACAGGACATGTGAGCAACACGGAAGAAGGGAGGGTAACCCAGTGACTGCAGCTTTTGGAACCATCAGAACCGGAACGCACGGGGGAAGAATCAGTCCACTGAATTCTCAAGTAGGATTACTATATATTCATATATATACTGCTCAGTAAGTCAGAGTCAGAAGAAAGTGTTATTCTCAGGAACTCTTGACTTTCAGTTGTAAGTCTTTGTTCATGAGAAATATTAAGGCTTCAGTGAAAAATGCAGGTCTTGACTGCATTTCCTCTGTTTAGAATGAAAAAAAAAAAACCCAGATATTCTCCCATTCCTCCATTATGACATAGTCACAAATGGAACTAAACTGGGGAAAAAGACCTCCCATATCCTTTGTGGATTCTGCTATATAGATTTTTTTAACCAGTCCAGTGAGCTGAAGTTTAGAGTGTCCTCCATTTTCGGGATGAGGGAAGGACCACACCAGTTGGATTAGATGTAAATTAGATGGGAAATGAGTAATTTCCCATCCCACCACCTCTTCCAGCCTCCCATGGTCTTGCAGGCCAGGGCACTCCCCAAGCAAGTATGCCCATTCCATTTGCCGATGGGGCTCAGAATTCTTCAGGAGGAGAAGACGTGTGCCCTCTGGAGGAAACTTCTGATCACTGTCATTAAAGCTAATAATAGGCAGTGGCAGGCCTGGGGGGCTGAGGCACCAGCTCTTGCTCCGATGGACCCTGACCACTGTGATTTGGGCCTTTCTTTGGGGAAGCCTGTCCCCACGTGCTCTATCTCCTTGCTGGGCAGGCAGAAGGTGACCTCCTTGAGGGACGGTATGGATCCCTTCCGAGAGAAGCTCTGACACGAAATCAGCACATCTGTTCATCGCTTGTTCTCTTCCTGTCCCTGTCATCTGACTACCCAGCACTGCCCTGCTTGCTGCTGGCTATTAATGATCTTCTGCTTTCTTTGGCCAGTTTCCTGAATCTTTAGCCACCACAGGTGTTGTCTCTTCCAGAAACACTGGCATTTGTGTAGGCTTGCTGCCAATGACTCCTGTGGACATCAGGTCACTTAGAAATATATAATGACAGAGGTCATTCACTTCTATACCCTAGTTATAGAATGGGCCACAGAGGCTGGAGATTTGCACTGGACTGCCCAAGTTCAAACAGATTATTGTGTCTGACCAGAAATTAGGATCTGTGTTCTATTAAATAACTCCAAGATCACAGATCATCCTATTAACTCTTTTCAATGATTCTACTCCAAACTCCATGATTCAAGTTCTCTTGTTTTCCTATATTCATTTCCCTGAAGATCTTACAGCTCACTTTTTATCCATCCTGCTCTCTCTAATGTCTATGCCTTCTTCTACCACGTTTCCTCTTTCTGCACCCCCACCCACCCCAACTATTACTTTAGGAAGGCACACAGAATTGAGCGAATAGAAAATAAGTTCTGTTATTACTTGCCAGTGAAGCCTGAGGGAAGTTATTAAGAAGCAACTCTTCCTAGGGATGTTTCTCCTGTTACGGTTATAATTGTGACTGAGATTTCAATCTCAAAGGTTAAAGTATCATGATTTCCCTTTCACTTTCTTTTATTTGCAGGGAAGAGAACATATCCAAAGAAGAATACCTAACATAGTCCTTCCCAACCCAGGTCACAGTGCAAGGTGAAGAACCATCTAGAAGTGCAGGCACACGGGATAGACGGAGAAGGGCATACAGAAAGGGGTGAACAGAGAAGATGCCAGGGAGGGACAGTCTGCTGATGGGGGAGGACCACACCAGCTGGAGGAAATGATTTTCCAACTTCGGTTTGGTATTACCAGGCAATGGAAAAGAAGGCAGATGAGCAAGTTTTGTTTCAAAAACAGGAATCCAGTTGGATTAGAGGAATGTAGGGCTTTCTTGAGGTGAGGTGAGGTGAGGTGAAGTCGCTCAGTCGTGTCCGACTCTTTGCGACCCCGTGGACTGTAACCTACTAGGCTTCTCCGTCCATGGGATTCTCCAGGCAAGAACACTGGAGTGGATTCTTAGGAGAAGGCAATGGCACCCCACTCCAGTACTCTTGCCTGGAATGTCCCAGGGACGGAGGAGCCTGGTGGGCTGCAGTCCATGGGGTCGCTGAGGGTCGGACACAACTGAGCGACTTCCCTTTCACTCTTCACTTTCATGCATTGGAGAAGGCAATGGCAACCACTCCAGCGTCCTTGCCTGGAGAATCCCAGGGACGGGGGAGCCTGGTGGGCTACCGTCTATGGGGCCGCACAGAGTCGGACACGACTGAAGCGACTCAGCAGCGGCAGCGGCGGGGCTTTCTCGGTGGCTCAGGCAGTAAAGCAGCTGCCTGCAGCGCAGGAGGCTGGGGTCTGACCCCTGGATCAGGAAGACCACCTGAAGAAAGAAGGGATACCCACTCCAGCATTCTCGCTTGGAGATTTCCATCGACAGAGAGGCCTGGCAGGCTACAGTCCACGGGGTCTCAAGGAGTCTGACACGACTGAGCGACTGACACCTTTCAGAGGAATGTGGCTGTGATTAGGCCCCCTAGGAACCAAGGTAAATGCAAGAGCTGCAATGCTGTGATGATGGTTTGGAGAATCAGAGACCGAAAGCGAGAGGGGGTGGAGCACAGCAGGACTGGGCAGTGGGAGATGTAGTTTCTACTCTCGAAATCCTCACTTGACTTGACCATGTGATTTCTCCACTGGGGGCCTCAGTCTTCTCAACTGTAAAATGAGTCAGTTAGACTTGATGATCCCAAGGTCTCAACTGTGTTTTTCCAACTGCATTGACACCCAGATTCTCTAACGTTGCAATTCCACTTGACCAATCTGTCCAGATGTAGCTTTCTGTTGGCATCACCACAGAGAAGCTAGCTCATGTCTTTTCTCTTCTTCTGCATGACTCTCCTCCAAAGGCCAAACTCTTCTATATCAAACACATCCAAGCACTTTTTTGAAACCTTGTTTTACTGACGTCACAAAGCCCTGGGGGCTCCATCCTGGCGAAACTCCTCTCCACCTTACCCCTGCCTCTCTTCCCCCTAAACCCATCCCCTGCACCTCGCAGGTCAAAGTCATTTTAAGTGTAAATGACAGCAAATCAGGAACCTCCTGCTGCTTGTAATGATAACACTTCCCATAATTTGCATGATGAAATTCAACTGATTTCAGACCGCCTTTTCTTAGGACAGATAGGTGACACTGGGGCTCCACGAGGGGAATAAATCGCCGCCTCAGGTTCTGTGCCATCGCAGTTGTGAATTCGGATTGGCTGACATTCAACTCCAAACAAAAGCACAAAGCCTTGTCTAATGGAGCAATGAAAAAGCATATCTAGGAAATATTAACAAGTTTTGCATGGTAATTTATGCAAATACACGCCATAATTCAGCTGAAGAGGTTCAGCTTACACCTATAGAAGGGAGCCGCACTAGCCAGGGATTTTATGGCACTGATACCACCTCATTACATCTCAGAGGTTGTGGATTTCCATGCAAATTAGCACTGGAGAAGGCAAAGGTGGCAATTAGTCCTCAGACCACCTGCATCAGAATCACCTTGGCATGCCTATTAAAGGCAGTTCCCTATGGCAGACCCATTAAAATCATAAGCCCTTTGGAGTGGGCCTGAGAACCTGCATTTTAATAAGCTTCTCCCCCACCCCTCCCCACCCCAGGCAGTTTAGACTGTCTTTCTGACCTTGGCCTCCTTCGTCAGTACTATCTACATCTAGGTTGTACACAAAATGACCTACTCTCTTACTCGATGAATTGGCTAAGTTGCTTAACTATTTTCACCCTCAAGTTCCTCATCTATAAAATAAGAAGTCAATCCAATGACCTCTTAAGTGTTTCAAGCTGTGATTCTTTTTTTTTTAATTTCAAACATGGGCCAATACTTCAGGACAAGTGAAACCTACCCACAGGTATGTTGGTAAATGGTCCAGAATGGCTGTGTAGCCATGTCTCTCTGGGGTTCTGCAGTCTCCCAGGAACCAGGAGGGCTGCCCAGCCTCCCCATCCGTGTCTGCTTCCCTGATTTCTTGACCACATGGTCTCTTTTCAGTCTGGAAGCCGCGCTTACCCGGCTGCTTCTGCCAGAGCTTTGTCTAGACTCAGAACCTTCCTCCTATTGGTGACTGCTTAGGCTATTTTAAAATTTTAAATGTAGTTGATTTATAATGTCATGTTAGTTTCAGGTGTACAGCCAAAGGATTCATATATGTATGAATATATGTATATATATATATATATATATATATATATATACACACACACACACATACATGCTTCAGTAGTTTCTGACTCTGTGACCCCATGAACTGTAGCCCACCAGGCTCCTCTGTCCATTGGATTCTCCAGGCAAGACAAGAATACTGGAGTGGGTTGCCATTTCCTTCTTGATATATATATCGTCTATCAGATTATTTCCTCTTATACGTTATTACAAAATACTGAGCATAGCTTCCTGTGCTATGCACAGAGGTCCTTGTCGGTTATCTATTTTAGACACTGTAGTGTGCATGTATGTTAATCCCAGCCTTCTAATTTATCCCTTTCTCCGTCTCTTTCTCCTTTGATAACCGTAAATTTGTTCCCTATGTCTGTGAGTCTCTTTCTGTTTTGTAGATAATCTCATTTGTGTCTTTCTTTTTATTCGACATATAAGCAACTGCATGTGATGTTTGTCTATCTCCGTCTGGCCTGCTTCGCTTGGTGTGATAGCCTCTAGGCATGCATCCAGAGAAAACGGTAACTCGGAAGCCGCAGGCGCCCCGGGGTTCGCTGCTGCACTCTTCACGACAGCCAGGACATGGGAGCAGCCGACATGTCCATCAGTGGATGACCGGAAAAAGAACATGTGTTCAATGGAATATTATTCAGTCATAAAAACAACGAAATAAGGTCATTTGCAGCACTGTGGATGGACCTTGAGATTCTCACCCTAAGTGAGGCAAATCAAATAGAGACAGATTTAGCTTTTTGAAGGTAAAAGCCACTACATTTTTCATCTGTTTTGTTTTTGAAGGCTGGTTATACTTTCCACTGAAAAGTGTCTCTCCTCTAGGGAAATGAGGCTTTGTATATTTTATATGCTGCAGTACTGCCAGCACCTTCTAGGCACCTGCAGACTCTTCAGTTTAGTTCAGTTCAGTTCAGTCACTCAGTCGTGTCTGACTCTTTGCAACACCATGAATCGCAGCACGCCAGGCCTCCCTGTCCATCACCAACTCCCGGAGTGCACTCAGATTCACATCCATCGAGTCAGTGATGCCATCCAGCCATCTCATCCTCTGTCGTCCCCTTCTCCTCCTGCCCCCAATCCCTCCCAGCATCAAAGTCTTTTCCAATGAGTCAGCTCTTCGCATGAGGTAGCCAAAGTACTGGAGTTTCAGCTTTAGCATCATTCCTTCCAAAGAAATTCCAGGGTTTATCTCTTTCAGAATGGACTGGTTGGATCTCCTTGCAGTCCAAGGGACTCTCAAGAGTCTTCGTAGATGTTAATTGACTGAAGAAACTCAGGAACAATGATCTGCTGAAAGAGGGTATACAGAAGGGGGAACTAGAGAACTATATACCGAGCAGGGGCGTATTTAATAGCTTAATGCATTAGTACATAAAACTAGCATTTATTCACAACCAAATATGCCTGAGGCTTGCAACACATAGTATCACATTTACTCCTTAAATGTCTATGAGATAGCTATTAATAAATGCATTCTACCTGAGGAAATTGGCCTCAGATAGGTTAAAATACTTACCCAGGTTTTCACATTCGTAGATTGCTGAGGATGGATTTGGTATACACTTTGTGTGGCAAAAAAGCTAAATATTTTCATCTCACCTCTGAGTCTCCAAAGGGAAGTTCTGGCAAAAAAATTGTTAATCAACTGTTACATCTAAGTCAGTTTTTCCCCTACTTTATTGCTATTTCTTTCTTATCTGAAACTGGTTTGTCTGCCTTGTTAAGATATTAAAAACAAGA
Source organism: Cephalophus harveyi (assembly GCA_006410635.1). Taxonomy (NCBI): domain Eukaryota; kingdom Metazoa; phylum Chordata; class Mammalia; order Artiodactyla; family Bovidae; genus Cephalophus; species Cephalophus harveyi. Next base: position 68,680 of record SJYT01055809.1, on the reverse strand, counting down.
CTGAAGTTTGTTTAGATGGGAGCTCAGCTGTTTCTGCAACAAAGACAGCCAACCAGTGACTGTACCATGACCTTGGGAGAGGGTGTGTCAAGGCAAAGCCTCCTGGCATAGCTGTGATGAAGTGCAAGCTCAGGGGTCCAAACCACGCTGCCACCGCACAGGGGCTCACATTTCTTATGTCACCAGATTACGTGTTGCCTTCTCTTGCATCTTCCACACTTTTCCAGGCACCTCTTCTTCCTCAAGTGTTCCCTCCTGCAACCCTCATGATTTCTCAGGTTACATAAGTTTTGGGGATGATGCATGTTGAGTGCTGAGTCACTTCAGTCGTGTCTGAATCTCTGCGACCCAGTGGAACTGTAGCCCACCAGGCTCCTCTGTGCTTGGGATTCTCCAGCAAGAATGCTGGAGTGGGTTACCATGCCCTCCTCCAGGGGACCTTCGCAACCCAGGGACTGAACCCTTATCCTTTACGTCTCCTGCACTGGCAGGCAGGTTCTTTACCACTATTGGCACCTGGGAAACCACATACTGGGGAAGGTGGAATATAGCCACATAACACAAGAGTAGTCCAGGCAAAGGAATCAGCATGGGCAAAGGGTCTGAGGAGCTCCAGTGGTCCAGCAGAGGATTTAATCCTACATTGTCTTCCCTGTTTAGAGCTACTCAGAGGCCCTTTTCCTTATTTCTGTTTTTCCTTTTTTGCCTCTTTATCTCTGCTCACATACAAACTCTCTGAGAAAGGATCTCACTGCTCAATGAGCCCTTATCATTCATGCTGAACACAGCACTTGAGCCAGGCCACCTCACAGCCTGATGGTCAAACAGAGACCCCTGGTCCATTTGTGGGATCAGGTTTCCGAGGAGGAGAGTGGACGTGGCAAGTCCTTGGTGCTTAAGAGTTTCCTCTGCAATATCCTCTCCTGCTCAGCAGAATGTCTGACTTCTCAGCACACACATGTTGCAGACACCCAGGTGAGAGTTATCGCTGGACAGAAAGGTACCCAGGTAGACACAGGTATGTGTGTGTGTGGATGGAGGTGGTGTAGAAGGCATGCTTAGCATCAGTGGAAAGACCATAACAATGGGCAAAGCACAAGTATTATCAGATGGCCCATTTTGTCCACCTGCTGCCTTTCTATGTTTACAGGTGTGCAAAGGACATTCCCCTGTGGACTCAGTTGCTGAAAGTCAAAAATCTGGCTTCCATCTCTTTAAACTCTGCCCCTCTCCTTTCTATCGGAAGGCATCAGGCCGCGGAAAACTATCAGCCCGCCACGTGGCCTGCAGCCACAGTTCTGATTCCTCTTAGGGAAGAAGGCGTCCCTCGTTGGTAAGAAGCACACGGGAACACACGCTACCCGGGAGGCATCGCCTGTAGCTTTTCCTAAATTCAAATCGCAGCCCGACGTCTGGCCCCTCCGGGCTCCACACACACTCTCTCCCTCCCTGTTTTTGTTTTGAGCGTGCCTTCCTTTGGTTGCAGTGAAGTCTGGTTTCATCGCTTTCTTCCTCAAGTCTTTTCTGTAACTGTTCTCTTTGCTCTCAAAGGCCCACCACATAGGGACTGTCTTTGTCCTTCTCACAAAGCAGAAGCTCTGTTTAGAGAGACGGGGAGGAGGCTCTTGTTTCTCTGAGTCACAATTAGATGCATCATTTGCACTTCCATCTGCTTTCAGGCGTGTGACATAAACGTAACGTCACAGAGGGGTCACGTCTTCATGGGTTTAGGGTGGAGTAGATGTGTGTGTGTTGAGATGAAGGATGGTGTGATTTGTCAGAGTGAAAAATGAGACAGAAAACTAAGGGGGAAGAAACAGAGGAAGAGAGAAAGAGAATAGAGTGAAACAGAGGAGACGTCTGGAACAGGAAACTCTTCAGCAATGGTGCCCCAGACCCAGGGCTTCAGCGTCCTCCCCTCAGGGAGTGGTTTGATGTCAGATCTTTTCAAAGCTCCCTGCAGTTCAGGGGTTCGGTGGGTGTCTGGGCATCATCCAGTGTGACATCTGGAGTGACATCCATCAGGTTCCCCTTTGGGTGCCTCTTTGGGCTGATGAAATTAGAGTTGTCAGTGTGGAGACAGGCAGCTCAGCGCTGGCCGTACCCAGGGACCCCAGCCGAGGGAGGGAAACCACGGCCCATGTTCTGTCCCGGGCGGTCTCGCTGGGTGCCAGGCTCTGTGCCCCAAGGACAGTGGTTCAGCCTTCACTTTTCATTTGTCACCCCTGCTTTACGTCTGTCCTCCCGAAAGGTGGTTTCGAGCCGAGGAACGAGGGAGAAGGCTGCAGGCCAAGTTCACACGTCACCGTCAGGACCCCAGTTTGGCTTTGCCAGCTTTTTCACCCACTGTGCAGCTCTGCAAAATGCCCTTTGACGGGCTATTCTGACGGATGGGAGCTGTGCTCGAGGCCTGGCAGTTAGTCCCTGTGTGATCCTGGCTCCAGGACCACACTCGCAAGCGCTGCAGATGGGGAGGTCAATGAAATAACGCCAGCCACTACTTTTCCTCCCCCTGGTGCTTGGCACTGCTAGTGAAAGGTGCTTTGTGGATTATTAACAACAACAATTAATGGAGGGGTAATTGACTGTGAAAGGAGGCCAGTGGGGGTGGCGGGGACCACCATCCAACCTTACATTCCTGGGGCCAGGCCTCCCCAGGGAGTAGACTGCCCCCTGAATGAGCAGTCCCTGAGCCACGGAGGAGGCACACGTGGGGCTCCCAGGGGCCAAAGTTTAGGCAACGCTGGCCTGGTGCTGGCGTGAACACAGAATTGCAATGCCTGACAAAGGCTCTTTGTTGGATTAAGCTTCTCATTCTGAAGGGAGAGTCGTTTCCTTAATGTGCAAAGCCATAGGTTCACAGGCTGGCCGTTAGAGCTAAAAGGACATTCCCTGTGTGATTTGAGGCCCCTCCTGTAAGTTCCTGCAAAAGATAATTTGCCTGGATTCAGTGATAATACCTAGTCATTTCCCAGAAGTCACTGATAATATCTAGTAATTCACGGTTGGAGATCCAGTATGCAAGAGGCTAAAATGCAAAGACCACATGGAAAGGATAACACACTGAGTGCTGCAAATCAATAATGTGATGGGATAATAGTAACAACTGATGCTCATCAAGATGTGATCATCATCACTGGGGTCATCAACATCATCACCCTTTTACACACAGTCAGTGCATAACTCCTTGGATCCTCATTACAGCACTATGATGCCAGTGTTACTATTATCCCTTTTGTCATAGATAAGGAAACTGGAACAGAATATTTAGGCAAATTGGCCCAGGCTACCAAACACGAATGTTTGCCCCAGTTAGCAAATGTAGGTGCCAGAATTCTAAACTATGAGCTCTTCTTGGCTACCCAGGGTCTTTGCCATGAACCACCATGCTGTCTGATCAGAGCAAACAGAAGGGTCTTAATGTCAGTCCTAGAGCTGTGTGACTTTGGGCCTCTATGTGGCTGAGTTCATTCTTCCCAAGTGGCTCAGTGGTAAAGAATCTACCTGCCAACGCAGAAGACCCAGGAGACGTGGGTTCAATCCCTGGGTTGGGAAGATCCCCTGGAGGAGGAAATGGCAACACACTTCAGTATTCTTACCTGGAGAATCTCATGGACAGAAGAGCTTGGCAGGCTACAGTGCATGGGGTTGCAAAGAGTCAGACATGACTGAGTGACTGAACATGCACACATGCATGGCGGATTGCATTTGTCTGACATGGGAATATGCATGCAAATCAAGCCAAGAGGCCCAGAACTCGGTGGAGGCAAGGGAGACACCTGGGTACCAAATTGAAGGAGGGTCTCCCACTCAGGGTAGTGCACGAAGAATCCCTACACACTGCCCATGGAAGCCAACTCCTTGTTAGGCTTTGAGGTCCAAGCAAGTGGGTGTCTTACTAACCTTAATATGCATGCAAATCAAGCCAAGAGGCCCAGAACTCGATGGAGGCAAGGGAGACACCTGGGTACCAAATTGAAGGAGGGTCTCCCACTCAGGGTAGTGCACGAAGAATCCCTACACACTGCCCATGGAAGCCAACTCCTTGTTAGGCTTTGAGGTCCAAGCAAGTGGGTGTCTTACTAACCTCATCCATCTCTCGACCTTAGTAGCAAAAGCTAAGTGAAATCCTTACTCGGGTTTCTAGCATTCTTACATATACATTTCCTTCTTTTTTCTTGAGATTAATATTGTGGGATGTTTCCTAGGCAGCACAGTTGATTTCAAGAAAGAGAAGAGATGGCAGAGACCCACTGCCCTTGAATTGGGGTCACCAGGAACAAGAAAGGGAACTGGGGTGGGGGGTGGGTTTGCTAACAAACTTCACATTTGCTTAGACCCTGCTTGGTTCACTGGGGCCCACAAGTGACTCTTCCTCCTCACGTGCTAAGGCTCTCACTGCAGAGGAGTGGGGAACCAGTGCATCGGCGGCCCCAGAGACGCTCCCGCGTCCAGGCTTCTCAGACACTGGCTCTTCGAGCTGTGTTTATGGTGTTTGTGTTCTCCCAGCCCTTCGGCAGTGATGCCTGCTTTCCACAGGGCACCCACATGCGCCTCTCAGTGAAGAGGCCCCTGCCGGGGGTGGTCAGCAAAGTGACCCTTTGGAATAGCAGAGTATGATTGCTTGAGGGGACCTTCCAGCCCATTTCATTAGATGCTCTCAGTTTACAGATGTTGCACCTAAGGCCTGGGGAAGGGAAGCGATCTGTCCTCTGTCCATGGATTAGGGATGCCCTTGGTCTTCTGTTCTGGGTCTACACAGCTTTCTGCATTGTGCATGTGATGGGCGCCAGTGAGGTCAGCAGTAGACATTGCTGGGAAGAAATCTTGGTCTAAACAGCCTAGCTTTTCCCCTTCTGGGAAAAAACCCGCTTTTAGAAAGCTTGAATCCTTGAGCTTTCTGCCCTTTCCTGTCCCAGAAATTCCAAGTGACGTATCAGTAACTTTCATGAGAGCAGAAACTGTATTACACAAACTGCCTGTCTGGGTGGGAGATGGAAAAACTGAATCCTCTGTGTGTGTGTGTAGGTAATGGAGGATTTGGATCTAGTAGGTAACAGAACAGTTTCTCTCCCTGTGAAAGCTAATTGCAACATTTCCATTTCTGGGATCCAGCACAGGGCTAGGCACAGTACAGGTTCCGTTTCTGAGTGTCTTTCCTCTCCTGCCATCTTGAATTTCCAGCGCTCTGCTCCTGGAAGAACTGAGCTAATCTTGACCATATGGATTTTGCCACCACAGCATGACGATTCCGCTTTAAGGGACTTATCGTTTTTTTGCATCTTTCTCCGCCTTCCTAATGATGACAAAGTCGCAGGGCCAGTTCTATTCTCTTTTCCCTCAGGTCACGAAGTGGCTCCTTCTAGGAGTCTGGTTGATTGCTAATTACAGATGAAGTCTGATCTGATGGAGCCCGCGGCCGCATGGATGCTCTGATTCTCTGAGATCTGAGAGCTGAGTATTTAGCTGGGCATTTAGGATAATGCCTCCCTCACCCTTTGGGACAGTGACAAAGTTAGCATTGACCACAAGCACCAAATGCTTCTGAGAGAAATGCTGGCCAACTACTATTGCCCTTCCCAGATGACTTCTCTCTGGTCACAGTGATTCAGATAACACAGCCAGAAATAATTTTGAGGCAATTTGGAGTAGCCAAGTAATGATGATGTCTGTTTATAGATTTGTAGTCCTGAATTATCATAGAAACTGGAAAAATAGTTCTGCATCATTCGTTCCCATATGTTCAGTGCTTGTGTGTGTGCTGGTATAGATACTTATTTAGACTAATATAGCTTGGATAATATAGAAACAATTCCCTCAACATCATGTAATTTAAACCTTGCAATAACCCTGTATTGTTACTTCTCTTATCTACATTTTTCATTTAAAAAACAAGATTTGTCTGAAGTCATCTAGCCAGTAAGAAGTAGGGGTGGGACTTAGAGCCAGGTGTAATGAGTTCACATGTAGTGGCTGTTCAGGGATACCACACTGACTTTCAGAAACATCCCCAGCATGTATTGGTGCCCTGATACTCACAGCATGGTCCACAGACCAGCATTGCAGGCAACTCCTGGGAGCTTGCTAGGAATGCAGCATTTCAGGCCTCATCCAAGACCTATTGAATCAGAATCCGCATTTTAACAAGTCTTCAGGCAGTCCCTCTGCACATTGAAGCTGAAAAAGCAATGCTTCAGAGCAGCACTATCCAGTAAAAATATAGCATGTATTACATATATACTTGGAGTTTTTGTAGAGTCAATAAAAGGTAAAATGGAACAAGTAAAATTAATTTTGCTTTTATTAATACATTTCACCTCAAATGTTGAACACATTATCATTTTAATACATGTCAATAAAAAATGATTAGTGAAACATTTTTATATTCTTGTGTTTTTTTTTTTTTTTTTGGACTAAGTCTTTGCAAGAGGCTTCCCTGGTGGCTCAGACGGTAAAGAATCTGCCTGTAATGCAGGAGACCCAGGTTCAACACCTGGATTAGGAAGATTCCCTGGAGGAAGAAATGACAACCCACTCCAGTATTCTTGCCTGGAGAATCCATGGACAGAGGAGCCGAATGGGGTAGGGTCACAAAGAGTCAGACACGACGAAGTGAGTAACACTTTGCCGTCTGGTGTGTATTTTATACTTACACATATTCAGGCTGAAGGCCTTTCATGGATTCAAATGCACATGTGGTGAGTGATAGCCCTACTGGATGGTGCAGATAGACAAGGGTGACGGAGTAGGGTTCTCAGACTTCAACACAGATCAGAATCCCTGGGAGGGCTTGCAAACAGGGATGGCTGATAGTTCACTGACAGACACTGATTCAGTGGATCTGGGTTGGGACTCAAGTATTTACATTTCTAACCAATTCCCAGATGCTGCTGCTTCAGCTGCTGCCAGGACCACCACGGTTCTGCAGGTTCCTCAGCCCCACTTTAGACATCGTCTGTACCCGCTGTGTGCTCAGCCGTGTCCAACTCTTGGCAGCCCATGGACATAGCCCGCCAGGCTCCTCTATCCATGGAATTCTCCAGCAAGAGTACTAGAGCGGGTTGTCATTTCCTATGCCAGGGGACCTTCCGGACCTCGGGATCAAACCCACCTCTCTTGTGGTCCTGTATTGGCACAGTTTCTTTACCACTAGCGCAGCCTGGGAAGCCCAGAAACCATAAGGTTCTAGATTTAAACGAGAAAAACAAAGAAGACCTTGCAATGTGCAAGGAGGGGACATCTCAAGCAGAAGAAAGAACATCAGCTTCTCAGCCTGCCAGGCAGAAAGAGTAGGATGGTCTCTGGGTCTTGAACCCAGTTGTCCACAGTAAGACAAACCAGAAAGGAGATTTTTACCCAGCTTACAGAGCATGTGTTTCTGGGTCTAGATGCAGTGACTACAGAGTTCAACGTTCCACTAAAGATGAGCTTCAGAGGGTGTATCTAGACATCCGTGGGCCTTCTTGACACTTCCCGTTCCCTGCACCCAACACGCGATCTCTTACTACCCCCGTCTCCTTCTTTGAAGATAACCTTGGACCTTCTCATTCCTTCTCTCTCCATCCCACTGCCCTCCCGTCCCATCTGGTAGCCCCCTGGCAGTGCTCCCGTCCTCTGGGCATGTCCCACCCTCCATTCATCCTGCACACTGCAGCCAGAAGACCTTTTTCAAAGATAAATCTGCTCACGTCCCTTCTCTGATTTAAACTACCTTGGAAGCATGCCCTGAGCCTCAGCGTAAGGTTCTACCTGTTGTGCTGACCTTTGACGCGCTTCCTGGCACTCATTGCCCCCTCTCCTGTCACACGGGGCACTGCTCTTGGTTCAGCGCCATGCTCCAGACACACTCACTTTCCTCTTTCTTGAATACAAAAGGGAGCGCTTCTTTCTGACTCGGCCTTCACACACATGGTTCCTTTGCTTGGATTTCGCTTCCTCTTCTGATTTGTCGAGCTGGCTGTGCTTCCTTCAGGTCTCAGCAAACGTCACTTCCCCTGAGAAGGCTGATCAGACCATCTTCCGGAAAATGGCTTTCCCACCCCACCAGGTTTCATTAGAGCACCTGATCATTGTCTTCAGTCCATTTAACACAATTTGTTATTACATATTTATTTGTGCATTTACTGCTTCATACTGGCCTCCCTCAATAGTTTATAAGCAACCAAAAGAATGGCGCCGTATAGTTGGTCTACTTCTATAGGCAGTCTGACCCAGAACTATGACCAACACAGTAGTAGACCCTGATATAGCCATTGGCTGAATGGATAATCTGTCATGTTAACCAGTTAAAAGACATGAAAGATAGAAAAGATGATCTTGAGTATGTTTTCAATTGCTCAAAGCCATTGGGTTAGAGCTGTCGAGGAAGGGAGGTACTGTTTTAGTCAACAGTATTAGCAATAATACAAACACATACGTTCTGAATATTCAGAAATGGTTCAAGAAAGCAGAAAAATGGACCAAGTCAGGCTAGCTGGGTTATGAAGGTCAACATTAAGAAGAAAATGTGTCGGTTATCCACAGCAAAATACTTGTTGGGAGAGGCATCCTGGTGGCACAGAAGACAAGGGACATTTTATTTGGACAATAGGTAGAACCCGATAGCCCCTTTGCCATTTTAAGTTAAATGGAATCCAGCACAATTGCTTCAGTTCAGTTCAGTCGCTCATTCATGTCTAACTCTTTGCAACCCCATGGACGGCAGCACACCAGGCCTCCCTGTCCATCACCAACTCCTGGAGCTTACTCAAACTCATGTCCATTGAGTTGGTGATGCCATCCAACCATCTCATCCTCTGTCGTCCCCTTGTCTTCCCACCTTCAATCTTTCCCAGCATCAGGGTCTTTTCAAATGAGCCAGTTCTTTGCATCAGGTGGTCCAAGTATTGGAGTTTCAGCTTCAGCATCAGTCCTTCCAATGAATATTCAGGACTGATTTCCTTTAGGCTGGACTGGTTGGATCTCCTTGCGGTCCAAGGGACTCTCAAGTGTCTTCTCCAACACCACAGTTCAAAAGCATCAATTCTTTGGTGCTCAGCTTTCTTTATAGTCCAACTGTCACATCCATACATGACTACTGTAAAAACCATAGCCTTGACTAGACAGACCTTTTTTGTCAAAGTGATGTCTCTCTTTTTAATGTGCTGTCTATGGTTGCTCACTGTCGAATTTTATTTTTAGGCTTTGGTCACAGTCTCTAGGATATATCCCATTTCGTTTTGTATTGATTCCCAGTATCACTTTTGCATCCCTGTTTAGGTGCAGACAATAGGCGCTCTCCAGAAGAAGGGATTGTCTGCTCCCCAGAGGGTGCAGCCCGAGAAATCCCAGAGCAGCTTGGCCACAGGCCCCTGGATGATGGTATCTGGCTCAGGCTGGACTGCTGAGCATCAATGGTGGGAACGGGGTGGGGTGAGGGGATGCTTCCTCGCCTGCCACAGAGGTTCTAATAAATCAGGCGGAATCCTGCAGAGGGTCCCCACTGGCTCAGGCATTTAGGCGAAAGCTGAGCAGAACCAGAGCTAACCCATTCTTCATCCTGCCTGACGATTCCTCTCTCCTGGAGGTGCTTTGGTGGTGCCCTGGGGCCTGTGCCCTTGTGAGCCTCTTGGGGGGTCCCCTGGGTCTGTTTGGGGAGCGGGTTGGAATTGGAAGGAGGGGGGTGCACACCTCATATGCCTTTTCTCCCTCCTTTCTCCTTTGTATTATTATCATTAATAATGAAATATTGAGCGCAGGCTGCTAATGAGCCTAAACTCCCCTCTCTGTTAGTTTCTTTTGTCGCCTTCAGACTGTCACTTCAGAGTAAATTACTTTTCTCTGCGTCTTGTTCCAGTCATATTACACCCGTGTGACCCTCCCCCGCCCTCCCCGTTCTAATTTCAGGGTTATTCTCTCTCTCTCTCTGCAGTTTGCTAAGCAAGGGAGGGCGTCCCATCTATCATACTTAAACCTGCACCGCGTGTCCCCTCCTGCAATTGAGACATCATTCTTGCGGCTCTGGATCCAGCCAGGTTTTAAATACTTACACAATACACATAGATATAGCCTATAAATAAGTAAGTAAATAAATAATATATAGTCATTTCTGGTTGTTGTTTCTGGAGTTTTGTGAAGGAAGATTTAGAGACAAGACCTGTTTCTCAGGGAGGGCGGCGGATCCACAGACAAGCTGTACTCCTTGCTGTTGGCTGACGCTGCCTTCTGCTCAGCCCTGGCTCCTGTTCATTTCATGGTATGCTAAGCATTTCCTTGTCAATTGGGGGATGTCAGGATGTGAAAACAACCAACATTAAGTAGATATTCTGTGCCAGCACGACAGCAAGTGTCTGGAATATGCTTTTGTCTCCTGTTCAAAAATGCTAAACTGGTCTCCAGCAAAAGCCACCATTTCAGCGTGCTTCCTTTGCTACCGGGGACCACAAAGGGCTGAAAATTCGGTACTGCTTTCCTTCTCTCTGAACTCCTTCCTGCTTCCTTTTTCTCTTGTCTTCATACAAGGGCGCTCAAGCCTTAGTGTATACCCCAGCTCTACTGTTTGCTGTGTGATTGTGGAAAACTAATTTAACCTCCCTGTGTCTGCGTCCTTATCTATGAAGCAGTTATAATAGCAGTATTTATTTCATAATGTTGTTGTAAGGACTAAATGAACTAATACATGTAATGTGTTCAATATGGTGTTTCATACTTTATAAACACTCCATAAATCTTTTCTTCCTCCAGCCCCCCCCCCTTTTTTTAAATTCTCCTCTGCTTTTTTACCCCAGTCTCTCTCTTGCCCTTCTTTTTTTACTACTGGGAATTCTGACCTCAGAGGATTAGCTTTTACTGATCACCCACCTGTCTCTTTCTACCCAGAGCTGAACATTATTTCCACTGTTTGGCTGATAGTCACAGACAGTGCCATGTCGACCCATTAGAGCCTGAAGCAAAAAAAAAAAAAAAATCAAAGCCATTGGGTTAGAGCTGTCGAGGAAGGGAGGTACTGTTTTAGTCAACAGTATTAGCAATAATACAAACACATACGTTCTGAATATTCAGAAATGGTTCAAGAAAGCAGAAAAATGGACCAAGTCAGGCTAGCTGGGTTATGAAGGTCAACATTAAGAAGAAAATGTGTCGGTTATCCACAGCAAAATACTTGTTGGGAGAGGCATCCTGGTGGCACAGAAGACAAGGGACATTTTATTTGGACAATAGGTAGAACCCGATAGCCCCTTTGCCATTTTAAGTTAAATGGAATCCAGCACAATTGCTTCAGTTCAGTTCAGTCGCTCATTCATGTCTAACTCTTTGCAACCCCATGGACGGCAGCACACCAGGCCTCCCTGTCCATCACCAACTCCTGGAGCTTACTCAAACTCATGTCCATTGAGTTGGTGATGCCATCCAACCATCTCATCCTCTGTCGTCCCCTTGTCTTCCCACCTTCAATCTTTCCCAGCATCAGGGTCTTTTCAAATGAGCCAGTTCTTTGCATCAGGTGGTCCAAGTATTGGAGTTTCAGCTTCAGCATCAGTCCTTCCAATGAATATTCAGGACTGATTTCCTTTAGGCTGGACTGGTTGGATCTCCTTGCGGTCCAAGGGACTCTCAAGTGTCTTCTCCAACACCACAGTTCAAAAGCATCAATTCTTTGGTGCTCAGCTTTCTTTATAGTCCAACTGTCACATCCATACATGACTACTGTAAAAACCATAGCCTTGACTAGACAGACCTTTTTTGTCAAAGTGATGTCTCTCTTTTTAATGTGCTGTCTATGGTTGCTCACTGTCGAATTTTATTTTTAGGCTTTGGTCACAGTCTCTAGGATATATCCCATTTCGTTTTGTATTGATTCCCAGTATCACTTTTGCATCCCTGTTTAGGTGCAGACAATAGGCGCTCTCCAGAAGAAGGGATTGTCTGCTCCCCAGAGGGTGCAGCCCGAGAAATCCCAGAGCAGCTTGGCCACAGGCCCCTGGATGATGGTATCTGGCTCAGGCTGGACTGCTGAGCATCAATGGTGGGAACGGGGTGGGGTGAGGGGATGCTTCCTCGCCTGCCACAGAGGTTCTAATAAATCAGGCGGAATCCTGCAGAGGGTCCCCACTGGCTCAGGCATTTAGGCGAAAGCTGAGCAGAACCAGAGCTAACCCATTCTTCATCCTGCCTGACGATTCCTCTCTCCTGGAGGTGCTTTGGTGGTGCCCTGGGGCCTGTGCCCTTGTGAGCCTCTTGGGGGGTCCCCTGGGTCTGTTTGGGGAGCGGGTTGGAATTGGAAGGAGGGGGGTGCACACCTCATATGCCTTTTCTCCCTCCTTTCTCCTTTGTATTATTATCATTAATAATGAAATATTGAGCGCAGGCTGCTAATGAGCCTAAACTCCCCTCTCTGTTAGTTTCTTTTGTCGCCTTCAGACTGTCACTTCAGAGTAAATTACTTTTCTCTGCGTCTTGTTCCAGTCATATTACACCCGCGTGACCCTCCCCCGCCCTCCCCGTTCTAATTTCAGGGTTATTCTCTCTCTCTCTCTGCAGTTTGCTAAGCAAGGGAGGGCGTCCCATCTATCATACTTAAACCTGCACCGCGTGTCCCCTCCTGCAATTGAGACATCATTCTTGCGGCTCTGGATCCAGCCAGGTTTTAAATACTTACACAATACACATAGATATAGCCTATAAATAAGTAAGTAAATAAATAATATATAGTCATTTCTGGTTGTTGTTTCTGGAGTTTTGTGAAGGAAGATTTAGAGACAAGACCTGTTTCTCAGGGAGGGCGGCGGATCCACAGACAAGCTGTACTCCTTGCTGTTGGCTGACGCTGCCTTCTGCTCAGCCCTGGCTCCTGTTCATTTCATGGTATGCTAAGCATTTCCTTGTCAATTGGGGGATGTCAGGATGTGAAAACAACCAACATTAAGTAGATATTCTGTGCCAGCACGACAGCAAGTGTCTGGAATATGCTTTTGTCTCCTGTTCAAAAATGCTAAACTGGTCTCCAGCAAAAGCCACCATTTCAGCGTGCTTCCTTTGCTACCGGGGACCACAAAGGGCTGAAAATTCGGTACTGCTTTCCTTCTCTCTGAACTCCTTCCTGCTTCCTTTTTCTCTTGTCTTCATACAAGGGCGCTCAAGCCTTAGTGTATACCCCAGCTCTACTGTTTGCTGTGTGATTGTGGAAAACTAATTTAACCTCCCTGTGTCTGCGTCCTTATCTATGAAGCAGTTATAATAGCAGTATTTATTTCATAATGTTGTTGTAAGGACTAAATGAACTAATACATGTAATGTGTTCAATATGGTGTTTCATACTTTATAAACACTCCATAAATCTTTTCTTCCTCCAGCCCCCCCCCCTTTTTTTAAATTCTCCTCTGCTTTTTTACCCCAGTCTCTCTCTTGCCCTTCTTTTTTTACTACTGGGAATTCTGACCTCAGAGGATTAGCTTTTACTGATCACCCACCTGTCTCTTTCTACCCAGAGCTGAACATTATTTCCACTGTTTGGCTGATAGTCACAGACAGTGCCATGTCGACCCATTAGAGCCTGAAGCAAAAAAAAAAAAAAAAAAAAACAGTAATACTGATACTGTACTTGTTTAAAAATTGTATCTTTTGTTCATCATGGGTCTCTTTGTTTTAATTTAGATTTTATTTAAAGCAGTACATTAAAATGTCATTTATCTTGCTTACGGAGCTTCTGACAACACCTTAATTTGTGCCCAAGGCAGCGCATTATGGGCTTCACTTGCCTTACTTTAGCCCCAGCCCTGGCTGTCACGGAAATCAATCTTCTTCTAGTCACCCTATTTTCTTCTTAGTCCGTGTGGACCCTTGTAAAGGACACATCTTCTCTACGATGGCCACCCACTGGCACTGATCACTGCAGAGGACAGGAAGTGAGAGTCAATTTTAAGCAGAAGCAAAAATTCCTTTGGACTGAGCACGACACAAAAGGCAAGCAGGGAAACGCATTTGAGATCTCCGTGACCTAAGGGTTAGGCCTTCAGCTCTCCCCAGCTGGTCCATGAAGTCTCGTCTTGCCGACTTAGATAGGGTATGAATACGGGCCAGCCTGGAGGTGGGGTTATTTATGAACCTGACATCAGGGTGCAGGATGGGGTCCATGGAGGCGTCAGGCAGCAGAATTCCAAAGGCATAGCTTTTCCTCTCCCGTTTGCATCCAAGTAAGAATCTGTCCTGGGATTAAGCATTTTTATGAGCGTCTTCTGCTACGCCCCGTGATAAAGTAGGGCTGCACAGCGTTTATCCCTTACAGTTCTTTTGATTTAAGACTAAAAGGAAAGCTTTTGATCAAACAAGAGGCTGACTTGCAGGCTTCCGGACTCTCACTATCAGGACCACCTACCACGGGGCTGAACCCCTCCCGCTCGGTACTCAAAACACTATTGGGAAATTACACAAAGCTTTCTAGGGACTTCCCTTGCGGTTCAGCTGGTAAAGAATCTGCCTGGAGAAGGGAAAGTCTACCTACTCCAGTATTCTGGACTGGAGATTCCATGGACTGTATAGTCCATGGGGTTGCAAAGAGTTGGACACAACTGAGTTTCACTTTCATTTTCTAAGCTTTGAGGATCTGCGGGGCATCTCGGCTCCTTAGATATGCCTCAGAAAAAGCTCTGTGTGTACATACTAAATCGGTTCAGCCATGTCTGACTCTTTGGGACCCCATGGACTGTATCCCACCAGGCTACTCTGTCCGTGGATTTCTCCAGGCAAGAATGCTGGAGTGGGTTGCCATGCCCTCCTCCAGGGGATCTTCCCAACCCAGGAATCAAACCCAGGTCTCCTTCATTGCAAGCAGATTCTTTACCATCCTAACTACCAGGAAAGCCCATTAAAATTGTTGGGCTCCATTATTGGTGTTTCTGATTCAGGAGGTCTGGGGTAGGGTTTATAACAGCTGTAACGTGTTCCCAGGTAATGTTGCCGCTGTGCCTTGGAGATCAAGCTTGTAGGAACACTGGTGTAGACTCCAGGCGTCCATTGGGTCACATCTTCAAGTCAGTGCTTTCCCGATCAGTTGAATTATCTTACAAATTCGGTGTAGAGAGAAAATGTCTTTCCTTTATTATCAATCAGGGTAGGCTCTATTCTTACGAACATATATTCCTTTTCTGCGTCCTATCTTATATTTTCTCTGTCCTTCTCCACGTCCTTGGAGTCCTCTCCCTTCAGCTGGTGGGTGGGAAAAGAGAGTAAGGGGAAAACACACCCCTTCTTCACCACGTTAGCCCAGATACGGCACATATCACTGGAAAGATGTAGGAGAATGGACTATGGCAGCGAGCCTAAGAGGGAAAAGAAACGTGTGGGTGAATTTATAGCCCTCTCTGCTACAGCCCTCAAGAGTGTTTGGGATTTCCATCTTGTTTTGTATAAAATCTTCCATCAGTGGTCTCAATTTTCCACTTTATGTCAACTGTTTCAAATACTGGTAGTTATAGCCTGGTTCCTTCCCTAGTTAATTGCCAGCTTGATATAAACCATCAGTCCTTCCTAGAGAGAAGGTGTTCTCTCTCTGTGTAGTTGGGTTTTGAGGAAGCATATCCCCAGGTAGGGGAAGACGTTGTTTCCTTAAGAGACTTGTGATTCCCTTCTTTAAGAACTTCTGAGGCAATAGCAAGCAATCTGACAAACGCCTTTTTACTTTGTGCTGTGCTTATTCGCTTAGTCATGTCCAACTCTTCGCGATTCCATGGACTGTAGCCCGCCAGGCTCCTCTATCCATGGGGATTCTCCAGGCAAGAATATTGGAGTGGGTTGCCATTCCCTTCTCCAGGGGAGCTTACTAACCCAGGGATCAAACACAGGTCTCCTGCATTGCAGGTGGATTTTTTACCGTCTGAGCCACCAGGGAAGCTTTCTACTTTAAATGCCCATTATTTCTTATATCCTTTCATTAATGGGCAGAGAACAGGGGTGGAAAGGAAGTGGAAGGGAACAAGACTAAAACTTTTAATGTTCCTTTTACTCACCTTGCTGCTTCTATATTTCTATTACATATGGTCTGTGTGAGGATATGAGAATGAACATCTCACCAGGCATCAATTTTTGTTGCAATCAGGATTCTGACAAATTGTATGATGTATAACTATGTATGTAGGGAGAGATACTTAAAATAGTCTGGAAATCATCACTTGCATGCAGGCATATTATTATATGTGATGAAATAATGTCATTGTATGTCAAGGAAGGTTAAAAGGAAGACATTGAAATCAGGTTCTCTCCCACCTTCCTGGAGTTTACAGGGAGAGAATGAATTGCTGTAAAATCTATTTTGGCTGCTGGCAACTCTGACCACATACTTATTCATACACTTCTGCTTGTCCCTTCCGGGGTGTCTATTTCCTATCTAGAAAGTCACTGAAAGCAACTCCTCTATAGAGCTCTCGTATTCTCTAGAGATTATTAGGACAGGGAACAGCTACACTCAAATCATTTTGAATAGCAACAGACTATCAAATGCTTGTAATTCCTTATACTTTTCACAATAAATCTGCATATATTTTCTCCTTTGGTGCTATTTATAACCTTGCAAAAATAAATATGTATAGGGTAGGTGGGTACTATCTGTTCCCAGTTTACAGATGGGAAAAGTGACATGCAAAGTATGAAAGTTATTTGCGTAAATTTACCAGAGAAACTTGAAGATGGAGTGAGGTCTAGAATGGAGATATGCGTGTTCAATTAGAATAATGGATGCATACACATGTGGATATTGTTTTTGTACAGTCACTATGTCGTGTCTCTTTGCAGCCCCATAGACTGCAACCCCTTTCCTTCCCCAGGGGATCTTTCTGGACCAGAGATCAAGCCTGCGTCTCCTGCACTGGCAGGCTAGTTCTTTACTGAGCCATCAAGGAAGCCCCATGTGGAAATTACCCCTGACCCGAAGGTCAGGGACCCCTTCCCTCTCCTTCCCACAATCAGTCGAATGGTTTGTGAAGTTTATGAAGTTCTCATTTGCATAGCTATAATAAAATAGACCAAATAAATCCTTTTGATGATATGAATTTTCAGTATGTTCAGGCATTGGCTCCAGGGAATTCTAATACATGCACATTTTAGACATTAAATTATTTATCATCAACGAAGCGGCAATGTCAAAATATCATAGGCATTGCTTAAGCGAACAAATGATCAAACACTTTCCATCAGCCTCTCTGTATTCTGAAGAAAGAAAAATACAGCTCCAAACACTCATGTATGTTTCTGTCTCCTCCTTACCCAGCTATTTTCCAAGATATAAGGATCCAAGTAAACCTAATTCAGGAGTATCAAAGAAGCATAATAGCGACAATGACTTAGCACCTCAGTAACACTTTCTTAGGCTTTCCTGGTGGTTCAGATGGTGAAGAATTCGCCTGCAATGCGGGAAACCTGGGTTCAATCTCTGGGTTAGGAAGATCCCCTAAAAGAGGGCATGGCAACCGACTCCAATATTCTTTTATCAAAAATACATTATCACTATCATTAACAGGACTCATTCCACTATTTCAAATTTCAAGTTCCAACTATTGTTCCTAGGCGTGGTCCTCTATATTATCAGATGTCCAGTGGTATCTCTAAGTGTGATGCCATCATGCAGAATGAATACACACTCTATGGAAAAATCCTGGGCTTCCCTGGTGGCTCAGATGGTAAAGAATCTGCCTGCAAGGTGGGAGGCCCAGGTTCAATCCCTGGGTCAGGAAGATCCTCTGGAGAACGGAATGACAGCCCACTGGAGTATTCTTGGCTTAGCAGCAGCAGCAGCAGCAGTATTCTTGCCTGGAGAATCCCATGGACAGAGGAGCCTGGCGGGCTACAGCCCATGGGGTCGCAGAGTCTGACATGACTGAGAGACTAACAGTACTTTCTATGATCTATCAGATGAGACACGTGTAAAATGACAAAAGAGAAAAGCAAAATAAAGAGCTTCTTTATTCCTTTCCTCCCCCCTCCTTGCCCCCCGCCAAGATGTGCTCCTTTCCTGTTTTACAAAACTCTTCCTGAAATTGTTTTTGTATCATATATCCCCAAACAGTAGAGGATCAGAGTGGAGGCATCAGGGAACGTGTCCTTGCACTTCCTGCGAACCCCCCTCTCTCCAGCTGGGCTTTGAATGCCCTCGAGGCGCTGACTAGCAGCTGAGGGTCCTCCAGACCACTGAGCCCTGCCAGGCAGTGTGACTGCATTTTTTGCAAGTTCAACTCCAGATGCTTACTCACAAGTCACCAAATTAACATCAGGTTCACTTTGGGCTCATTAACAGTACACCAAGATCACAATAGGATCACCACGCAGAAAGGTGATCCTGCGCTTATCCTGTACCCTCACCATCTCTTTGTTTTCATTTCTCTAAAATGAAGTCAGAGAAAAAGAGGGTAAAGCCTCCAAGAAGACCCATGCCTAAGACATCATAAAAAAAAAAAAAAAAGTGTGTCACTATCAAGAAAAAACAACCACCATCCTATGTCTGATTGACATGTTTTATGAAGGGCAGTTCAGTTCAGTTCAGTCGCTCAGTTGTGTCCGACTCTTTGCAACCCCATGAATCGCAGCACGCCAGGCCTCCCTGTCCATCACCATCTCTCGGAGTTCACTCAGACTCATTTCCATCGAGTCTGTGATGCCATCCAGCCATCTCATCCTCGGTTGTCCCCTTCTCCTCCTGCCCCCAATCCCTCCCAGCATCAGATCAGTTCTAACTGTTGCTTCCTGACCTGCATACCGATTTCTTAAGAGGCAGGTCAGGTGGTCTGGTGTTCCCATCTCTTTCAGAATTGTCCACAGTTTATTGTGATCCACACAGACAAAGGCTTTGGCATAGTCAATAAAGCAGAAATAGATGTTTTTCTGGAACTCTCTTGTTTTTTCCATGATCCAGCGGATGTTGGCAATTTGATCTCTGGTTCCTCTGCCTTTTCGAAAACCAGCTTGAACATCAGGGAGTTCACGGTTCATGTATTGCTAAAGTCTGGCTTGGAGAATTTTGAGCATTACTTTACTAGCATGTGAGACAAGTGCAATTGTGCGGGAGTTTGAGCATTCTTTGGCATTGTCTTTCTTTGGGATTCGAATGAAAACTGGCCTTTTCCAGTCCTGTGGCCACTGCTGAGTTTTCCAAATTTGCTGGCATATTGAGTGCAGCACTTTCCCAGCATCATCTTTCAGGATTTGAAACAGCTCAACTGGAATTCCATCACCTCCACTAGCTTTGTTCGTAGTGATGCTTTCTAAGGCCCACTTGACTTCACATTCCAAGATGTCTGGCTCTAGGTCCATACCATTTCTGTCCTTTATCGAGCCCATCTTTGCATGAAATGTTCCCTGGGTATCTCTAATTTTCTTGAAGAGATCTCTAGTCTTTTCCATTCTGTTGTTTTCCTCTATTTCTTTGCATTGATCACTGAAGAAGTGACAGCTTTTAATGTAAGTACTGACAAAATTAATGTTGGAGGGCTTTTTCAGAAAATGCATATACTTTATGACATGGAATATATTAAGACGTCAGTGTTTTAACCAATGTTTATAAAAGTCTATTACGGTCATTTATTGAGTCTGTAAAGCATGTTATGGGCTAACAAGATAAAAGATGTTTTGCAAATAGAGTTGCTATTATTTAGAATGTGAATCAGCTGCCCTAGTTTACCCAATTAGAAAAGTGGCACATTTAACTACTTGTAAGCAGAATATTTTTTTTTTTTTTTACCAAGTGCTTTATTTTAGAAGATAAATTAGTCAACATCATAGTCAGCACTCACTTAAAAAAACTCCTCTGTGTTTCTACCCAAGTGCTTTTATGCAAAGTCTGGTATACCTTGAAATATTTAGTATCTACCTGAGAAATTGGTTCCGAAATCCAGCACAGCCATTACCCATATACTGGACTATAGACCCTCATTAGACCCTCAGCCCCATGAATCAGGGGATGCATTATTTTCATTGTGTGCCCAATGCCTGGCTCACGGTGAGGCACATAGTAGGTAATCAATAAATGTTTGTTGAGTAGATAAACTAAATAATGAATGAACGGAGCATAACCTGGGTCCATTGACCTATCCTGTAGTCACAAATTCGAATGAGTATAGGCAGTAAGTCTATTTCAAAGAATGGCTTTTCTAGGTGTGATGGTCTGAAAATATCAGACATTTTACGTTTTAAAGTAACAATTATTAACCGGAGAGGTGCTGTTTCAGATGTTTTAAGCTTAATTAGCAAAGGATATCTCTGCTGAGACAAAAGCCTGGAATTCAGGCTGTGACCTCAGATTTTTTTTTCTTTCCGGGGAGAAGAAATTACTGAGTGAACAGACCTTCATGTTATACAACTCAGGGGTGGACATCCATGTGGTTAATTGGTCTTCATATGTCAATAACTTTTCTGCTAAAAGTTCTCAATATCCCTTTCTACAAAAGTGTCACTGAGGGAGGAAAATCTTCAGGGAAAGTGGAATCTTGATTTGTCTTTTAAAGCACCTGCTTAATTTCACACACCACCAGGCTATTGTCCCGGGCACTGTCTTCTTGGCTTCAGACTTCTGGAAAACACGGTCTCTGTTACCCCAGCTCTGAGAGGGGCGATGCAGGGTTTTGCTGAGCACATTCAATTCAGGAAGGGGTTGGAAATGACATTCACAGAGCCAGAGCCACAAGCTGCCATATGTGAGGTGCTAAAACTAACTCGGAGCTAATGTGGCTGTGCTGTTTTCCATGGTTTCAGAATGGAGTTCATTTGAAAACACATTCACGTTGAAGAAAATCTGAAAATTAGAGAGTTATAAAGAGAGGGCATGATGCCACAGCAAAATTTAGCCACTGTTTGTGTTTTGTCTTTCTTTTTGTTATATATATATATATTTGTTATATTTGTTTTATATATATATATATACACACATAGAATATTCACTTATATTCATATGCATAATATGTAAATATATTTTATGGATAGCTAAGTTCATGTATGGGCTTTCCCAGTGACTTAGCAGTAAAGAATCTGCCTGCCACGCAAGAGACACAGGAGATGAAGATTTGATTCCTGGCTTGGGAAGGTCCCCTGGAGGAGGGCATGGCAACCCACTCCTATATTTTTGCTGGGAAAATCCCATGGACAGAGGAGCCCGGTGAGCTACCGTCCTTGGGGTCACAAAGAGCCAGACGCGACTGAAGCGACTGAGTGCTAGGTCATGTATATCGATTTGTAAGTCTATCCTATGTTTTTACCTAGATTATGACAAAAGCTGGGATGAGGTTAAGACAAATTTATCCAGTGATAGAAATGCTGCCTTTGCCCATTGAGAGTGGGATATTCATAAAACGCCACAGACTGAAGTAGTTTCAAATTATGTATTCAAGCCTCGCTTCTCTTTCCCACTCCACAGATCAGGAGAAGAATCTACTTGTGATCATTGCACGTGCTTCTCCTGGTTTGCACGGCGCTCCTTTATCACAATAGAACAGGCGTGTGGGGCGGCCCAGCACAGGTTCTGGAGTCAGACTGTCTCTGTTCAAATCCCCACGCTGACAATGCCTAGCTTTGCAAGTTTGAGTGACACAGTCACATTCCCTATGTTACCGCTTCCTCTTCAGTAAAACAGATACAATGCTATCGCCTCTCTCATGATTGTTATGGAAATTAAGGGAGCAAATATACAAAAAGAACTCTTAAGAGAGCCCAGGAGTTAATATGTTGCCAGTAAATGTTAGCTTTTATTATCAGTGCACATAGTATTATATGTCTAGGAGAAAATACATTTACAAGTCCATCTGTTATTGTTCAGTCGCTCAGTTGTCTCCATCTCTGTGACCCCAAGGACTGCAGCACACTAGGTTACAAGTTGCAAGTCCAGGGTCATGGTGGATTCCATTTAGACCCTCTCTCACAGGCTGAATGTCCTGATCTACAATGTGAGTTTTCAACCAATCAGTTGAGCAAAGGAAAAAAGTATAATCAAATATATTAAAGGATCAGGCCTTAGGAGATTATGAGTGTAGTTTATGATTATACAGTATAGCTCATAATTTTCAGTGTGGAAACTGAAAATGTAAAAATGAAGCAACCTTGATAAATGCTTAGACAGTCTCTAATCATGTCAACAGTTGTCCGTTTCCCTTCATCATCAGTGGCTGACAAACCCACCTCCGGGAGTTGGTGATGGACAGGGAGGCCTGGCGTGCTGTGATTCATGGGGTCGCAAAGAGTCGGACACGACGAGCGACTGGACTGAACTGAACCAAGCTCCCTCTTGGCAGAGCACCTGGCTCTCCCAGGATCATCACTGCCCCTGGTGCCCAGCCACGGAACAGCAGCGCCGAGCCATCGAGAAAGTTCCTAGAAACCACAACACAGTTTATGAGCCGCACACGCATTGCAGTGACTGATTAAAAAATACAGGATGAAATATTGCAGCTATCAATGATTCCTTCACATGGCTGACTTCTAATGAAAAGGTACAGTTTCTGAGGGAGAGAGAAGAAATGAAGGAAAAGGATTTTTATCAATTTCAGAGGAACCCTTGATATCATCCTGAACATTTTTCTGGGTGAAATATTTTTCTTATATTACCCTCCATCATGCTGTGTTTGTTTAATTTCCCCTTTTCAGCAGGTATATATTTCAGTTTTTAATTTAAAAAACATCATTGCCCCTCATTGGTTTCCTCACATCCTTTCATTTCCTATTTGTTCACTTCTCCTTAGAATTTTCTGCTGCTAGTGATGAGGAATTTCTGCTGATACTTTATTCTCCAAAACTCGCATACACAGAGGAGGCCAGGCCCGCAAGTGATCTGATTTTTACTAGACTTCATATCCATATCTGCTCCCAAAGCAGTACGAAATTTCTGTTTCTACCTCCAACACAGAGGCTCAGAACCACCTCCGTCAATATGGCCCTCCGAAATATTTTAGTGAAAATATTATGAAAAATAAGTCATCTGTTGTGTAATTAGTGGGTGTCTTAGCACATGGATTATGGAGCGCGTGCTGAGGCTGTGAGAAGCTGAAATCTCTCTGGCTGACGGATGTCTGGGCAGCACAAGGATCACTCCTGACAGGGCTCCACACACCTTTCTCCCCAACTTCCTATCTTTCCCTTTCTGTCATCTATTCCACGCGCCTGTGTTTCTCCTCCCTTCTCCTTTGACCCAATCAGGGCTTGGCTACTCCTGTACTACCTGGGCCTTGGGTAAGAAAATGCAAAAAAAAAAAAAAAAAAGAGACAAGAGCATTTTTTCTTTAGCTCTATCCCACCAAATTCAAGTGCAGGGGCATTTCTTCTATGAACCTGAGGAATGACCTTCATCACAGTCCGCAAATACCATCTCTTGAATAGGTCTCGTTAGTTGGGCTGCAGTCTGGACATCAGATGTGGAGGGGCACCCAGGAAATAAGCAAGCTCTGAAGTTAAGGTGTCAGTCCTGCAGACTGCCGGTCTGCTCCAAATTTCTGACACCATCTACAGGTTCAGGAGTTTCCCCAAATCACCGTGTCACGGAAAACACTCACTGTTTCCTCGACTCTCACCCTCAACACTTCTGTTACCAGATTTGTAGAAGCTTTTTTCCCATACTAATCAAGTCTCTGCCACTAGTTGGATGCCCTACAATTCAGTTCAATTCTGATTCCATAAGTTAAGGGCTTAGTCCCACAAGACTGCTCCCCGTATTAGATGTCAGTTGCAAATACTAGGTCCCCAGGTTACCCACCGCTTCCATCTGATGGGGCTGCAAATCAAAGTTTCCCATGATCCCCTTCTTGGGGTCAATAATTTGCTCAAGCTTTGCTCAGAACCCAGGAAGAGAGTTTACTTACCGGTTAGTGGTGGGTTAGTAGCTCAGTAGTGTCTGACTCTTTGCGACCACATGAACTGTAGCCCATCAGGCTTCTCCTCTATCCATGGGATTCTCCAGGCAAGAATACTGGAGTGGATTGCGATTCCCTTCTCTAGAGGATCTTCCTGACCCAGGGATCAAACCCAGGTCTCCTGCATTGCAGGCAGATTCTTTACCATTTGAGCTACAGGGAAGATCCTTAGTTACTACTGCCAGTTTATTGAAAAGAATATGTTAAAAGATACAAATGAAATGTCTGATAAACAGATACATTGGAGAAGGTCTGGAAAACTCCTGAGTAGAGGAGATTCTACTCCCTGTGAAGTTTGGTTAAAACACCCACTTAGCACACAGAAGTGTTCATCAACTCCCAGACTCTCTGTACTCTGTAGCTCAGGGATTTATTTGTTATGGCAGCTTAGGCATGTAGCCATGCTTGGTTATTAACTAGTTTTTCAGCCTCCTTCCCCTCTCTAGAGGATGGGAAATTGGGTCAGAAGTCCCAAGCTTCTAAACATGGTTTCACATTTCTAGTGACCAGCCCTCATCCAGAAGCCTACCATGAGCTGGCTCATTGGAACAAAAGATGGTCCTGTCACCCAGGAAATTCCAAGGGATTTAAGAGTTCTGTGTCATAAGCTCAGATCAAAGGCCAAATGTTAGCAGGAACTAGGAACAGAGAAACATATATAAAAATAATTATTTACAGATGGTGGGATCACTCATCTAGAGCCAGACATTCAGGAATGTGAAGTCAAGTGGGCCTTAGAAAGCATCACTACGAACAAAGCTAACAGAGGTGATGGAATTCCAGTTGAGCTATTTTAAATCCTGAAAGATGATGCTGGGAAAGTGCTGCACTCAATATGCCAGCAAATTAGGAAAACTCAGCAGTGGCCACAGGACTGGAAAAGGTCAGTTTTCATTCCAATCCCAAAGAAAGGCAGTGCCAAAGAATGTTCAAACTACCGTACAATTGCACTCATCTCAGCACTAGTAAAGTAATGCTCAAAATCCTCCAAGCCAGGCTTCAGCAGTACGTTAACCGCGAACTTCCTGATGTTCAAGCTGGTTTTAGAAAAGGCAGAAGAAACAGACCAAATTGCCAACATCTGCTGGATCATGGAAAAAGCAAAAGTGTTCCAGAAAAGCATCTATTTCTGCTTCATTGACTATGCCAAAGTCTTTGACTGTGTGGATCACAATAAACTGTGGACAATTCTGAAAGAGATGGGAATACCAGACCACCTAACCTGCCTCTTGAGAAATCTGCATGCAGGTCAGGAAGCAACAGTTAGAACTGGACATAGAACAACAGACTGGTTCCAAATAGGAAAAGGAGTACATCAAGGCTGTATATTGTCACCCTGCTTAGTTAACTTCTATGCAGAGTACATCATGAGAAATGCTAGACTGGAAGAAACACAAGGTGGAATCAAGATTGCCGGGAGAAATATCAATAACCTCAGATATGCAGATGACACCACCGTTATGGCAGAAAGTGAAGAGGAGCTTAAAAGCCTCTTGATGAAAGTGAAAGAGGAGAGTGAAAAAGTTGGCTTAAAGCTCAATATTCACAAAATGAAGATCATGGCATCTAGTCCCATCACTTCTTGGGAAATAGATGGGGAAACAGTGGAAACAGTGTCAGACTTTTTTTTGGGGGGGGGGCTCCAAAATCGCTGCAGATGGTGACTGCAGCCATGAAATTAAAAGACCCTTACTCCTTGGAAGAAAAGTTATGTGAGAAGGGGACGACCGAGGATGAGATGGCTGGATGGCATCACGGACTCGATGGAAATGAGTCTGAGTGAACTCCAGGAGTTGGTGATGGACAGGGAGGCCTGGCGTGCCGCGATTCATGGGGTCTCAAAGAGTCGGACACAACTGAGCAACTGAATTGAACTGAACTGAAGTTCAAAAACTCACTAGAAGGACTCACAGAATTCATTAAAAAACTATCATGCTCATATAAAGAAGCAACAGTTAGAACTGGACATGGCACAACAGACTGGTTCCAAATCGGGAAAGGAGTACGTCAAGGCTGTATATTGTCACCTTGTTTATTTAACTTATATGCAGAGTACATCATGAGAAACGCTGGGCTGGATGAAGCACAAGCTGGGATCAAGATTGCCAGGAGAAATATCAATAACCTCACATATGCAGATAAAACCACCCTTATGGCAGAAAGCAAAGAAGAAAAGAGCCTCTTGATGAAAGTGAAAGATGAGAGTGAAAAAGCTGACTTAAAACTCAACCTTTGGAAAACTAAGATCATGGGATCCGGTCCCATCACTTTATAGCAAATAGATGGGGAAACAATGGAAACAGTGAGAGACTTTATTTTGGGGGGCTCCAAAATCACTGCAGATGGTGACTGCAGCCATGAAATTAAAAGACGCTTGCTCCTTGGAAGAAAAACTATGACCAACCTAGACAACCTATTAAAAAGCAGACATTACTTTAGCAACAAAGGTCCATCTAGTCTAAGCTATGGTTTTTCCAGTAGTCATGTATGGATGTGAGAGCTGGGCTATAAAGTAAGCTGAACACCAAAGAATTGATGCTTTTGAACTGTGATGTTGGAGAAGACTCTTGAGAGTCCCTTGGACTGCAGGGAGATCCAACCAGTCCATCCTAAAGGAAATCAGTCTTGAGTGTTCATTAGAAGGACTGATGCTAAACCTGAAATTCCAGTACTCTGGCCTCCTGACGTGAAGAACCAACTCACTGGAAAAGATCTTGATGCTGGGAAAGATTGAAGGCAGGAGGAGAAAGGGATGACAGAGGATGAGATGGTTGGATGGCATCACCAATGCAATGGACATGAGTTTGAGTAAACTCTGGGAGTTGCTGATGGACAGGGAAGTTTGGCGTGCTGCAGTCCATGGGGTTGCAAAGAGTCAGACACAACTGAGCAACTGAACTGAACTGATCCATGATTATTACAGGAAAAAGATACAAATTAAGGCCAACCAAAGGAAGAGACTCATAGGATAGCATCTAGGAGGGTTCTAAATCCTCCCTTCTATCATCCTCAGGATGAAGTCCACTCACGCTTGGTGTACAGAGTTTTATTGAGGCTTTGTTACATAGTCATGATTGGTTGGTTGTCCGTGTGGTTGAACTCAGTCTCTAGATAAACTGACACCTCAAGAGCAAAAGCCTCCACCCTCTAACGATACTTTCAGCCTTTTTGGCACAACCAGGCCCCACCCTGAGAGTATCAGGGATGACCAGCCCCCCTGAGTCATTCTGTGAGATAAACTATCAGGAGTGTGTTTAGGGGACACCACAAATAATAGGCGCTCTTGTTAGGAGCCAAGGACAAGGCCAGACTTCTACTTGATGTGACCAAACTCCTCCTCACCACTCCAGGGGTAAGAAACCCAGGAGAAAAGCCAGAGCAGCCGCCCAAGCCCACCTGCTCCGCTGAGCACCTCTCAGTCTCTTGCCTCACTCCTTGCACTCTTTAGAGGGTCAAGTTGATTCGCTGGTGTGCTAAGTCCCTTCAGTCATGTCCAGTCCTATGCGACCCTAGCCAGAACCCAGACAGTAGCCCGCCAGGCCCCTCTGTCCGTGGGATTCCCCAGGCAAGAATGCAGGAGTGGGTTGCCATGCCCTCCTCCAGGGGATCTTCCTGACCCAGGGATCGAACCCGTGTCTCTTGCATTTCCTGCACTGGTGGGCAGATGGTGACTGCAGATGGTGCATTCTCCGTCACAGTGGCACTTTACCATCAGTGCCACCTGGAAAGCAAGTGTATTCTAAACAGAGTATTAATACAGAACTGTTGCTTGGACCTAGTATGTATTTTAAAACAATATAAAATTCCTACGAAGCCCCATAGGTGATGTGTTCACATACTCATATTAACATGTGTTCACATAACACATTCCCATAATTGATGTGTTCTGCCATATTGGATACTATTTTAGCTAGTGATATTGGTGTCTTTCACAACATAAGTCCTCTCCTTAACGTTCTGAATGGAATTTGCATGTTTCTTTTAAAGGTTTTTACTTAGAAGATAGTGTGAGTCACTGGAAAACCTGTTTGTTGACTGGGAGAGGGTTGGTCTAAATCCAACACAGGTGTTTTCCAAACAAAACATTTCAGTGAATATCATGCCTTTTCTGTCTGATTTCATATGCATTGGACATAGAAGAAATTGCTGCAAGTTTTATAACTGTAATGTTTTATTTGGTTCCATCTTACCAGTGTTTTCAACATCTTAGAGATTTGAAACATTTCTATCCATTAAAGGCAACAGGAGGGAATTCCTTTGTGAATAGAGATGCAAGTCCAAAAGTTTGATCGGTGATACAATACTTGTCTCAAAAATGGTTAAAAGGAGGCTGTAATATGCATCCACGCACAACCATCTGCATCTTTGCAACCGCGACACTTCAATTGCTCGCATATTCACAGGTGGTGATTGACTGGTTCGTGCCTGTCTGGGCAAATTGGTGCGTTCAGCTTCGTGCTTGTGGATGTGGGTGTATTTCACAGAAGCAGGTTGGGCAATAAATTTTGAAACTTTATCCTCATCTTTGGATAGAGTAATAAAAGTTTGTAGGCTTAAGAAAGCAATATTCCCTGGAACTGCAATATATGGGAATGATGAAACTGAACTAAAATGCACGGTAATCTCTAAGGCCTACCCAAGCCAGGGAGGTGCAAAGTGAGGGCCATAAACCAAGATTTAACACCCGCCACACTAAAAGTCATTTTTGGCCTCTGACCAATTTCACACAGAATTGGGAAATATGACTAATATCAAGGCCAGAGTCCCTGGAGGAGCTTAAGGAGGAGCATGTCAGGAAGAAAAGCGATGGCCCGTTGCTAGTGGAACCAATGAGAGGTCAGTGCTGGCTTCAGAATGGCCCAAAGTCTGCCAGGCAGCAGCCTGTCCTCCCTTTTCTTAAATTCCATCTGCTGTGCAAAACAAGATTTGCAGCTGTCCCTGGAGACTTGGGACTTCTGTAGGTTAAAAGGTCTCCATGGCAGAGACTAAGGATCTTCCTTTCCATGGGGTGTAGGTTAGGGTATGAGAATCAACTTTTCCCATGAGGCGGTGTTGGCAATATGCACTTCACTGTCACCAAGGGCGTCTCCACAAAGCTAGGCTTAAAGAGGCAACAAATAACCAAACTCACATAACTATCCAAAACCTGATAAACACATTCACCTAGCCCAAAGCATTTATGTTTACAGTTTCAAGGCTAGAAATGGTATTCTATGTTTTTTTTTTTTTTTTTCCCTAGTTGGTCATTATGCTGAATTCTGGCACCTGGGTTCCCCTTCTTAATTTTTTTTTCTTTTTATTATCCAAATACCATAAGCCTCTATATGGTGAACTTGTCCTGTGTCCAGCTTGACAGTCTCTTTCTGTCCCAGCACCCATGATTAGCCCCACGCTTGATGATGGTGGACACAGCTTTATGTGACCATCAGCTCCAGTTAATGTTCTTGACTGATTGCAAGATCATTGCCGTGACAGGAACATGTCAGCGGTGGGTGATTTCCACTGAACAGTGACTCCTAGACTGTGGCTTTGCAAGCAGAGCAAGGAGGAAAGATGAGCAATTATCCAGTGGACGTGATCCATGCTGACAGCCAATCTGGATAATTCAAATAGAAACAACTTCCTTTGCTTCACTGGGAGGTTTGGGGCTTGATTTAGTGAGATCAGTGTTTAACTTTCTTTGCCTCTGGAAAGGCAGTACATGTGTTTGCTGGTTAAGTGAGGGTTTGGGGGCTATAACCACAGCATCTGTTAATTTGACATTCAAGTTTCACTCTGGTTTGGAAGCCCCTGTGCCTAAAATTTTAAAGCAGCAATATATACCTATCTTCCAGATGTCTGGGAACTCAGATTACATATGCTTCTTGGTTTTCTAATCTGCCCAGAGAAATAAAACCATCACCTGAACCAAAGAGTAGTTTGCTTAATTGGATTTTTTTTTTTTTCCATTCTGGAGATGCACAAAATGTATTCTAATGTCGCAGTTGTCTGAGTGACATTGTGAGCTGAGCCAGACCACTTACCTAGACTTGAAGATTTACATTTTGATGATGTTTTTCAAGTGCTGTTTTATCTGGAGGGGAAAAAAAAAGCAATATTTTCAGCAGCTGCAGAATTCTCCGCACATCTGCAGGAAGTCCTTCCTTCTGCCCTGGGCAGTGCAGGGTAATGGCTAGAGCATAGGTTTTAGAGTCAGTTTGACCTGGTTTGGACACCAGTTCCAAAACTCATTAGGTATATTATCTTGAGCAGGGGACCTAATCTTTTCAAGCATCAGTTGCCTCATTTATGAAACAGAGGGTGAGCATCATTCTGATAACTTCAAGGCTGCTATGAGGGTTACAGATGATGTATTCAACGAACATTTACTGAGTGCCTACCACGCGTCAAGTGCTGTTTCAGGCACTGGGAAAACAGCAGTGACTCAAGTAGGTGCAATCACTGCCTTCGTGGAGCTGGTGATGTATCTAGTGAAATAGACAAAAACGAGATCAATAAGGAGGATGTATAGCAGGTGCGATGGGTGCCATGGAATCTGAGAGAAAGATAAAACATGGAGGAGGGGCAGGAGGTGAGAGTGGGGAGGAGGGCTGGGATTTGTGATGAGGTGTCAGAGAAGGCTTCAGTAACACAGGGTGATAAACACACGGGTGAGAGTGTAGGTCACGGGGATACCGGGGAGAAGACTGCTCTGGGATGAACTGGGTGCCTCCCGCCGAAAGACGCGCCGAAGTCCTGGAGCCAAACTGTGAACTTGCTTGGAAATAAGGTCTTTGTAGAGGTAATCAGTTTAAAAGGAGGTCTTACGTGGGCTTCCCTCACAGCTCGGTTGGTAAAGAATCCACCTGCAATTCAGGAGCTGCTACTGCTGCCAAGTCGCTTCAGTCGTGTCCGACTCTATGCGACCCCATAGACGGAAGCCCACCAGGCTCCCTCATCCCTGGGATTCTCCAGGCAAGAACACTGGAGTCGGTTGCCATCTGGGTTGCCCCTGGGAAAGGGATAGGCTACCCACTCCAGTATTCTTGGGCTTCCCTTATGACTCAGCTGGTAAAGAATCTACCCACAATGCGGGAGACCTGGGTTCCATCCCTGGGTTGGGAAGATCCCCCGGAGAAGGGAAAGGCCCCCCACTCCAGTATGCTGGCCTGGAGAATTCCATGGACCAGTTGCAAAGAGTTGGACATGACTGAATGACTTTCCCTTTCACTTTCGGATGGGTCCTAATCCAATACGACCTGTGTCCTTTTATCAAGAGGAAATTTGGGTAGAGAGACAGATGGGCACAGAAGGAAGACATTGTGAAGCCACACGGGGAGAAAATGGCCATGTGACTGAAGGGAGAGAAAGCCAAGGAGTGCTGGCAGACACCAGGAGCTAGGAGGGGCCAGAGAGGACACCCCTAGCCCTCAGAGCATGGCCCTGCGGACTCCTGGATTTCAGGCTTCCAGCCTCCACCACGGTGAGGCAACATATTCCTGTTGTTTGAAGTCACCCAGTCCTGGGTGCTTTATTATAGCAGATGTGGATAACTAAAAAAGAGTGCCTGGACTGAAGCAGCAGCACGTGTAAAGGCCTGAGGCCAGGAGGGCGTCAGAACACGGGAGGAACCGGCAAGAGGGCTGCACGCCTGGAGAGGGGCAGGTCAGAGAACGAGGGGGAGCAGACGAGGTGGGAGAGGCAGGGGCCGGGACCGGGTCCCTGCACGTCTGTGCCTTGACTCTGCAAGACAGAAGGAGAGCATCAGAGGGCTTGGAAGAGAGGGGGCTGGGGTCTGACTCTCGTTATCAAATTATGTCTGTGAAGTGCTGCCTGGTTGGCAATGAATATATTTTTGTTTTTTACCCCCTTAGCCCACTTCACTTCTGATAAATTCTAGTTGAAGGGTGGGGAAGGCAATGTTTTTAATATTCATTATTTACGCAGCTGTTCCTGCACTGTGTGCTGTGGAGAATTTGCACTCATAATGATTGCCATCCTTGGAAGTTTACAGTGACAGAAAGCTTTTCTCTACCTGTACCATGCCAATGCCATTTATCCAGGTCTCATGCACTAGAGGGTGATTGACTGAAATCTCTCTCTTCATTTAGCTTTTTTAAAGTTTATTTATTTCTTTGACTGTACCGGGTCTTAGTTGTGGCATGCGGGATCTGGTTTCCTGACCAAGGGTCGAACGTGTGACCTCCGGATTGGGAGCACCGAGTCTTAACCACTGGACCATCACTTGGTGGAGGTGGGGGTGTCTTCTTCCTTTAGTTCTGATTATGCTTTGCCTGTGTGTTTCTTTGGCTTGGCTGGAGAAAGATAAGCTCCCGCATGGCTAGCTGACCATTTCTGGAGAGGTAAACAGAAGTTTCAGCACGCAAGATAACAGGGAAGTTTTGGAAGGAGACTTGGTGGAGATACCAGGGTTTTTGGTGAGTGAGTGATAGAAAGAGAAAGACGCAAGGAAAGGAGGCGATGCCGACCTCAGGACACGAAACAGCGTGGCCGTGTTCACCGCAGTGGACTGAGCAGGGCAGTGAGCCCGGGGCATCGCTTCACTCACTCTGCCTGAGTTTATGGAGCATGCTCTGCACGGCAATTCTTGGGTTAAACACCAGATATTGGGCTTCCCTTGTGGCTCAGCTGGTAAAGAATCCCCCTGCAATGCGGGAGACCTGGGTTCCATCCCTGGGTTGGGAAGATCCTTGGAGAAGGGAACAGCTATTCTGGCCTAGAGAACTCCATACACCAGATATTAAAAAGGTAATACAATCTGGCTCCATCTATACAGGATTCCCAGTGTGTGTGACCAAAAAAGAAGCAATACAAAAGGAGGGAATTCATCCTCTCTGCTCAGAATTGCAGAAAATATGGAGGCAGGAGGAATAGGGGACCCGGAGAACATATGATGAGGCCCAGGTATTAAGCAGTTTCAGGCTCGCAGCCAGCAAGAGGGCCGTCAGAAAGATGGAAGCTGAAAGCTGACATGGGGCAGGTGACAGATGAACAAAGCAGGCCGGGAGGAATTCTAGGAAGTGCAGGAAGATCCCTAAAAACAGGCAGGGCATCTGGAAAGTGTCTTCACAGTCACAGAGCCCAGATGCAGGGTTGGGATTCAAGGGGAAAGACTCCATTTTACGGGGACGGTGAGGGGGAGGGGAGGGGAGGAGCCGGGCACAGTCCCGAGGGTGACACGTGTCCTCCTCGTTGTCAGACAAGGATTTTGGGGTTTCGGCAGAGAGACAGAGGGTGAGTAGTTAGTTACGAATAATACCTGAGTGTAAGATGGGTTCAGGTTTTGGAAACAAAGCAACTCCCTGATTATTGTAATGGGGGACAAAGGTCAGCAAATTCAGAGTGTGGAATGCTAAGGTCAGACTCTAACCTTCTCACGCGGCCCCTTCCCCGGGGTGTGGTCCCATTTACCCCGAGCGGCCCCCCTGGTTAGCTGTGGGGAGAGAAAGCCCACGAGGAGACTTCGAGAGCCAGTGATTCAGCACGAAATGTCTTGCATAACCTGGGAATTACTTAAACACAGGCTTACACCACATGGTCCACACGAAGGGGAAAAGGACACTCCCCATGGCCCTGGACCAGGCCTCTTGCCAGGCATACCCACGCCTGCCGCACCACGGCCCACCTCCACGGGCCAGAAGTTAGCTGTTCCGGGCAAAGCGCTTCCCTGTATTCTTAGTGAAACAACAGGCAAGAGGAAATGGTAGACTCCGAGACGGGTGGGAGGTTAGACCCCAGCTATTCCTGCTCCTTCTTCCTTTTATAGAGAAGGGGAACTGAGACTCAGAGGCGTTACTCGATTTACAAAAAAACTGAAAAAGAGAAAAGGCAGCTGAAGTTCTTTGCTAGTCTATACCTTAATTTAGGCTTTCTCTTTTTCTCAAATGGCTGGAGAGGCGAAAGACTTTTCGGCATAATCATTACAATTTAAACAGCTTCTTCTTGGTTTTCTTTCTGGCATAAGGAGCAGTTCAGGAAAGTAGAGTCACATGTATACTCCCTGCTAGTAATAAACATCTCAAGAGAATGAACTAGAAATATCTTCCTCTCTTGAATGCCACTGGAAGTACTTGTGTATCTGCATTTCTTCTCTGTGGCCACTGTTACATTCTTATCCTAAACAGGGGCATGGAAAAGACTTTCTCTTCCTGTCCCCTCACCCCCAATGTTTAAGAATATTTAAGCCTCTAACGTGCGCTCTGAGGTCCGAGTACCTGTACTGAGTCCTGACTGTACTTCTTGCTAGGAATGTAACCTTGACAGGTGATTTCACCTCTTTCTGCCTCAGTTTTCTCACCTATGAAATGGGAATGTTATATTAGCATTGTTAGAATGTTAGATAGGATGAGAAAATTAATACTTGTAAATTTCTAGAACAATGCTTGAAGTGAAGTGAAATGAAGTCGCTCAGTCATGTCCGACTCTTTCCGACCCCATGGACTATAGCCTACCAGGCTCCTCCGTCCCTGGGATTCTCCAGGCAGGAATACTGGAGTGGGTTGCCACTTCCTTCTCCAGGGGACCTTCCCAACCCAGGGATCGAACCTGGGTCTCCCGTATTGCAGGCAGATGCTTTACCATCTGAGCAAACAGGGAAGTAAGAACAATGCTTACCACACAGTAAACACACAATAATTCTTTGCTGATAATATTACTTTTATATGTGACCTTACTTGGGTGACCTTGGGCAAGTCACCAAAGCCGTCTGGGAATCATTTGTAAAAATTAATGGATTGGGAAAACTTTTCGGATGCTAAGTTTCTAAGGTTCTGTCCTACAATGTTGCCATATAAGTGAAATCAATAGTTACATTTTCACATTGACTGCAACATTTCTGGAAAACCATGCTTTGGGGGTTTAAAGATGAATGTCACTGATAATTGGAAAACTTTCTCTGTTTCATGAATGATCTTCTCCATTTGCTCCTTATTGCTCATAAATTGAAAAAGTTGTCTTGAACTTCAGTTTTACCAAATGCAAGCATTAGTGAAGGAACACAGATTTAAAAGATGAAGACCGTTAGAGCTCCTTTGTCTTTTCCGGCTTCATTGTGTGGGTGTTTACATTCTGCAGGCGAGGAGACTCCAACTCCCTCTGACCCTGACCTTTACATAATATTTATTGGATTAGGAAGAAAACAATTCAGAGTAATAAAGATTTCTGTGCGTGCCTTTATTATACACAGAACTGTGCTTCATTTTGGAAAATCTGTCCCAAACCTACTCGGGCAAATCATCCATTACGAGTTCACTGCAGACTTAGCAGAATGCCCTGCTGAAATCTCATATTTTAGCTGGAATGGCAGTGACGGCATAAAGAGAAAGAGAAGAGAGACGTTTATGCTGAGGGAGACCTTCACCAGCTCTGTGCAGAGAAGACAGAAGTATCCGCGGTGATCTTAGGAAGGCCCCTTGGCTACAGGGGAACCATGAGGGTTTGCAGGGGACCCACTTTCGTTCCCAGGGACTAGGCTCCCCTCCTTTCCCCATCTTCTCAATCGCCTTATTTTCTCCTTGAGAAATCTCACAGATCCAAACTTTCTTCTCTGTTCCCAGGCATACCACCCCAGGCCAGGATATCTCAAGTCTCAATCCCTCTGACCATCTCTGAGCACCTCTCTTTGCCACTCCTCGGCCTAACAAATCTGTACCACAGGAAGCTTCCAAAGATACTTATCTTACACTCTACTTTCCTTTGGTTACTTAAATAACAAAGCCCAGAGATATGCTCTTACTTATCAGTTCAAATCAACGTTTCTCAGACTATCATCCTCAGCTCTCTTTGGATTAGTTCCTCAGTATCTGTCTCGCTTATTTCTGAGAGATCTGAAGTCTGGTTCCTCCTATTCAGCAAGGTTCATCTCTCTCAGCTCAACAAATATTTCTTAAATAAGACAGTTTTAATTAGACATGGCTCAATTGCTCATATAAATATAGGACTTATCAGATTTTCTATTTCTTTTTGGGTTACCTTTTTGGGCTTCCCTGGTGGCTCAGAGGTTAAAGCGTCTGCCTGCAATGCGGGAGACCCGGGTTCGATCCCTGGGTCAGGAAGATCCCCTGGAGAAGGAAATGGCAATCCACTCCAGTATTCTTGCCTGGAGAATCCCATGGACGGAGAAGCCTAATAGGTTACAGTCCATGGGGTCGCAAAGAGTCGGACACGACTGAGCGACTTCACCTTCCTTCACCTTTTGACAAAATATTTTTCTACAATTCTATTCATTTTTTTTCCTACACATATATTTGTGTTTGTAATATCATATGTTTTTAATATCACGTGTTGGATTGGTAGTGATATTTCTTTTCTATTTCTTGTTATTAGTAAATTGTGCTTTTAAAATTGTACTCAGCTTTTATCATAAAATATCCAAATAGTTTTTGACTCATCAAAGAAGAAATTTTTGACTTTGTTGATTTTCTTCATTGTACATTTGTTTATAATTTATTAAATTCTACTCTTATCCTTATCATTCCCTTCTTTCTTTAGATCAATTTACTGTTGTTTTGTCCTATTTCCTGAGAAAGTACTTAGTTAATTTCTAGCCTTTCTTCTTTTTTTATCACAATATGAATTTAACACACTAATTTCCCTTTAAAATTGGTTTGGGCTGTGTCTCATAAATTTTGATATCATTTTTTTTTAATCATTTTAGTTCCTTTTTTTTTCTAATCTCTACTGCAACTTCTTTTCTTCTCTTTTAATGAAAGGGTCATTTATAAGTCTCTTGCCTGATTATCAGATTGGAACACAGGAAGATGAGGATTTCGGGTATAGCTTCATTGGCTTAAAAGTGTCCAAGAGAATTAATCAGAGGGAAAACTAAATCTAGAGCTCAACAGATAGATCTGAGCTAGATACAGATATCAGGAATTCCTTAGCAAAGAGACGGTCATGAAATTCAGTAGATGAATAACCCAGGAACAGAAAATTGCATGAATAGGTGAAGGTCAAGAGAAGATATAACAGGACCATCAAAATTCAAGGAGTAGGAAAACAAGATGAGCTTTAAAACAGACTGAAAAAAAGTACCTAGAGAGGTGGTATGCAGCTACTGAGATTGAAAAGTGATTGAAAAGGCATTATACTTTATTTCTAAGTTTGCCTAAAAAGGGGAAAAGAAATATTATGGCGACAAATCTGAAAAGGGACTTGGGAAAGAAAGACTTTTTAAAAGAGATTAAAGTCTTGAGTATCTGTTAATGGAACTGGGCAAAAGCCACAGAAAACTAGATACTGAATACGGATTGGAAAACATCTTCGAAGATGGTAAGAGTCAGTAGGATCCTCAATAGAGCAGGAGGGAAGAGCCCTGGTTGGGAAAAAGGACACCTCAGTCTCTGCAGCCAATCAAGAGACGGAGAGAGTGAGTGCAGACTCATGGGTAGAGGTTTGGGGAGCAGGAGGCTGAAGGGCTTCTCCTGGTGTTTTGTGTATTAAATCAAAACTGACATAAGTCTTATGAAAATTACAAAGGGAGAAGAAAATATTCACATTTAAGTCCTGGTCCACTTTTTCAAAATTAGTGATAATGATAACTGAAATATAGAGGGTTTGCAGATTTCTCCTTTTCTTTAATTATTCCTCACATCCCTCTCTGAAAAGACTCCAAAGAGAGGGTGTGGAAGCTTAGCAGCTGGGCTAGGGCGGCGTGGCACAGAGTGATACTATCGCAGTGTGGTCCCTGGATCAGTAGTATCAGCATCATCTAATGACTCATCAGAAACGCAGAAATGCAAATTTTTAGGTCCCATCCAAAAACTACTGACTGCAAAACTCTGAACGTGGAGCCTTGGAT
The DNA here is from genome assembly GCA_006410635.1 of Cephalophus harveyi. Lineage (NCBI taxonomy): Eukaryota > Metazoa > Chordata > Mammalia > Artiodactyla > Bovidae > Cephalophus > Cephalophus harveyi. The sequence continues at coordinate 31,030 of SJYT01055809.1, read as the reverse complement.
TACTCTCCTAGGTTTCTCTAACAAATTACAGCAAACTTAGAAGCTTAAAACAACAAAGATGTACGATTTCATAATTCTGAAGACCCCAAGTCTGAAATCAAGGTGTCAGCAGGGTCATGCTACTCCTGAAAGCTCTAGGGGAGAATCTTGGCTTACCTCTTCTAGCTTTTGATGGCTCCAAACGTACTCGGCTTGTGGGGGTATAAATTCAGTATCTGCTTCTATCTTCACGAGGTCTTCTCCCTCGTGTCTCTTTGTCTCAAATTTTCCTCTGCTTTTTTCTTATAAAGACACCTGTCATTGGACTAAAAGCCCACCCTAAATCTAGGTTGATTTCATTGCAATATCCTCAACTCAATTTTCTCAAGTTCTTGGAGTTAGAACTTGGACATATCCTTTTAAGAGCTATTGTTTGATCCATGACAAGCCTACTAGTCTGCTTTAAGATGACACAGAGTAGTGAATCTCAACCCTGACAGGGCAGAGCTTATAAAATCCCTGAAAATTAAATCAGAATTTTTGAGGAGGGAACCCAAATTTCACCAGATGATCACAATGTCAGCTGAATTTGAAAATCCATGGTATAAAGAGAAGAATATTAACTATAGAGTTAGACAAACCTGGGTTCCAATGCTGCCCCTTTATCGTATCAGAAGACTTTAAAATGGAGATAATCATAGCTACTTCATATTATTACAATATTATTATGGAGCTTGAAAAGAATTGTATATGTAAAGCACTTGGATTTTTAGCTGTATACTGTCTGACTTCAGAGCTTCATTCACTCATGAGCTTATTTACTGAAGCATTTGAAATTACATTCTGCTGAGAATTTTGGTTCTACTTATAGCCCTCCCTTCGAGAAGGCAATGGCAACCCACTCCAGTACTCTTGCCTGGAAAATCCCATGGACAGAGGAGCCTGGTAGGCTGCAGTCCATGGGGTCTCTAAGAGTCGGACACGACTGAGCGACTTCACTTTCACTTTTCATTTTCATGCACTGGAGAAAGAAATGGCAACCCACTCCAGTGTTCTTGCCTGGAGAATCCCAGGGACGGCGGAGCCTGGCGGGCTGCCGTCTATGGGGTTGCACAGAGTCGGACACGACTGAAGCGACTTAGCAGCAGCAGCAGCAGAGCCCTCCCTCAGCTTACCTCTGAAGGCAGGTAGAAGGATCTCCTTTGTAGCATTCTGCTTGCATCCCTCTCAGCTTTCAGAAAGGAATGCGTTTCTGCCTGCCCCAGGTCAAGATCTCTTATGTGACTGAGTTTATATCTAATTGGACACACAGAATATCTGGGTGCTAAGCATTTTCCAGGAAGTATAATCTTGAGCTCATATCTACTTACTACTCATCAAATATTCTGTTGAGCAGAATACTTTTCCAGGAAGATTGCATAAAAGACTAAAAATATTCTACATTCCAAATATTTTACCAAATATTTTATGCTTTTTTTTTTCTCTTTTTTTAGAAAAAAAAGAAAAAGAAATTGCTATCAAGCATCTAAATGTCAAGGGCTGGAGATACTGTGATGATTTTAGTCATTCTGTAACTGAGTCTAGTCAGGAGACAAAAAACAATCAACTCATAGCACGAATAGAGGTAAAATTGCAGCTATGGCAATGCTGTGAAGGAGGCTTGCTCAGTAAGACACTGTAAACCTATAACATGATCGGACAGAGTCAGAGAGGTCGGGGAGGCTCTCCTGAGGAGAGAATCTTAAGCTGAGATACCGAGTATGACTAGGAAGTAACCCGGTGAAAAGGAAAGAAAAACATTCCAGACAGAAGGAATAGCAGGCAAAATGCTGTGTGGCAAGAGTAAAAATTTCCCCTCCTCACCCTTTTCCTTGTTTCCTGTTTTTCCTTCCCCTCCCTTATCAGCTCTTGGTAGCAAGATGGCCACCCAAGCTCCAGATTATTGAGTTCACATTCAAGTCACAAAATAAGGTAAAAGGGGGTAACACTAGGTTTTATCTTTTCCTTTTGTCAGAAATTAAAAACTTTCCTAGAAATCCCACAGAAGACTTCCCTTATATTTCATTGAGTAAATGCTCAAACTTAGGTGAATCCCTAACAAAGAGGATCGGGACCAAAAAAAATTGATCTACATCAAAATAGCTCTTTATTTTATTCCAAGGTCAAATAGGAGTTTTCTGAGCAGAGAAGCTGTTGCTGCAGGAATTCCGTTGGGGAGGCAATCAACAGTGCCTGCCTCAGAGGCTGCGCAGGGCCCGAGGAGAAGATGGAAAACAGCAGGCTTTGGGTGATAGTTAGGCAGTTACAACCACAGGACTCATTGATTAGTTTGCCATGAGGTTAAGAAAGTGGCATCTTCCAGTAGATCAAGTAGCTGTATGAGCAGAGTTGTGTAGGTAAAGAGTCTGGTGCTTCTGAGAGCAGAAATATCTCAGTCCAGATACTAATCCCATATCAGGCTAGATAATTGTGTGTGTGTGTGTGTGTGTGTGTGAATGATCGCATTAAATTTGCCAGAGAAACAGAACATACATATGAGAAATTAGCTCACATGAAGGAGGCTGAGAAATCCCACTGAGGCTGGAGATAGATGGGCCCCAAATAAGACATTTACAACTAGACTCTTATTTATGCTTTGAGACAAAGATGATAGCTAAAGCAGGATAGGCAGCTGGACTTGGTCTCCTGTGAACACTCCAAGATAATGGGAATGGTAAACAGGGGCTAAGACCTGCTTAGGTAAAAGATGAGGTCATATATATCTTTCTTAAGGTCAAGGAGATCCTTCTCCCAAACTATGGTGTGCAGAAAAGATCCTCAAGGGAGGGGACCCTGGACCATACTATGCTCTGCTAACTTCCCAGAGACCCTCACACAGGAATCCATCTTGGTTAAAAGAGGCACGCATACCAGGGAGCGCCCTGAAAGAGACCAAATGTGGATGGGGAGACCAAGAAAGCAAGGTGACTGGCCAGAAGAAAGCCACAGACTTGTCCCCATATACGTGATTTTTGTTAAGTCGCTCAGTCATGTCCATCTCTGTGTGACCCCATGGACTGCAGCACGCCAGGCTTCCCTGTCCTTCACCAACTCCTGGAGCTTGCTCAAACTCATGTCCACGGAGTTGATGATGCCATCCAGCCATCTCATCCTCTGTCGTCCCCTTCTCCTCCCACCTTCAATCTTTCCCAGCATCAAGGTCTCGTCTAATGAGTTGGCTCTTCACATCAGATGGTCAAAGTATTGGAGCTTCAGTTTCAGCATCAATCCTTCTAGTGAATATTCAGAACTTATTTCCTTTAGGACTGACGGGTTTGTTCTTCTTGCAGAAACCACCCTGAAAGGGTGCAGCACACTCTATTTCCTCTCTCTCTCTGAGACCACTCATGCTTTCTCTGCATGTATCGTCTCTCCTAGTAAACTCTTTCCTTGCCTCACTACTTTCTGTCTCTTGGCTGAATTCTTTCTTTAAATCAGACAAGAGCCAGGGTCCTACTCTCAGCCACTAGTCTCTGATGGTCTAGGGGCTAGGATTCAGTACCTTTACCGGCATGGTCTGGATTCAATTCCTAATCGGGGAACTGAGATCCCACTTCAAGCTGCTACTCACTGAAGCCACCACCCCACAGCCACTCAAGAGCATCATAATTTGCTGTCTGCCAGATGGAGATCCAAGAGAGCCAAAGTGAAGTTCCCATCTGAGTCTGAAGGCCTGAGAACTAGGGGAGCAAAAGCTAAGAATTTCAGTCCAAGCATCGGAGAAGATGAGATGAGATGTCCCAGTTCAACCAGTGAAGCAGGAAAATTAAGGGGCAGATTCATCCTTCTCCCTTCTTTTGTTCTACCCAAGCCCTGGAGAGATTGGAGGATGGAGGCCACACTGGAGAGGACAATCTGCTTTACTGAGCCCACAAATTCAAATGTTAATCTCATTCAGAAATATCCTCCCACCCCTAAAGGAATGCTTAATCTGGGCCCTCCTTGGCCTGTCAAGTTGGCACATAAATTTAACCATCACGGTGGCTGACCTGTCCACTGAAGAGTGTTCAGCAGCATCCTTGGCCTCTATCCACTCCACACAAGAACCACCTGTCCAGTAGTAACTAAGTCTCCAGATGGACACTGGGAAGAAAATTCACCCTCCATTGAGAGCCTTTGCCTCAGGGAATTCTTTCTACTGGATATGGCCTTGGGTGATGTGATCACAGGGGCAGGACTAAAGGGACAAGGGGAGAAGGGGCGCTGTCCAGGGCACAAAATTTCAAGAGACTCTTGTACAATCTTGAGAATGAGCGCCTCCTTCAATTTACACCCTAAGACACTCACATACTTCTCCTTTCTTCTAATGTATGGTATTAGCATAATTTTAACAAGGATAAACCTGATTCTGCTTATAACTGGTTCTTCTTCAAGGGTGTTGCTGAGGATATTACTCTGTATCCTGTGCAGAGTAGTCTATGAGAAACCTCAAGAAGATTTCTGCTTATTTTTTGGGAATAGAAATGTTTTTCCTAAGCCACTGGATTGCTTTTATCTGATGAACATTATGAATTGTACAATCATTTGATTCCTTTTTCATTGCTTGTTATTAATTTCCCCCTTTTTTTTTGTATTGACTATTGTCAAACTTGGAAACCAAACCAGCAGTTTCAGTGGCACAAATGTATAATAATATTTCCAGCATTACTCCTGACTATATTTAAAAATTTTCCCTTTATTCCAAGGTCAAATATGAATTTTCTGAGCAAAGAAGCTGTTGCTGCAGGAATTCCGTTGGGGAGGCAATCAACAGTGCCTGCCTCAGAGGCTGCACCAGGGTCCGAGGAGAAGATGGAAAACAGCAGGCTTTGGGTGATAGTTAGGCAGTTACAACCACAGGACTCATTGATTAGTTTGCCATGAGGTTAAGAAAGTGGCATCTTCCAGTAGAACAAGTAGCTGTATGAGCAGAGTTGTGTAGATAAAAAGTCTGGTGCTTCTGAGAGCAGAATATCTCAGTCCAGATACTAATCCCATATCGGGCTAGATAATTGTGTGTGTGTGTGTGTGTGTGTGTGTGTGTGAATGATTGCATTAAATTTGCCAGAGAAACAGAACATACATATGAGAAATTAGCTCACATGAAGGAGGCTGAGAAATCCCATTGAGGCTGGAGATAGATGGGCCCCAAATTAGACATTTACAACGAGACTCTTGTTTATGCTTTGAGACAAAGATGATAGCTAAAGCAGGACAGGCAGCTGGACTCGGTCTCCTGTGAACACTCCAAGGTAATGGGAATGGTAGACAGGGGCTAAGACCTGCTTAGGTAAAAGATGAGGTCATATATATCTTTCTTAAGGTCAAGGAGATCCTTCCCCCAAACTATGGTGTGCAGAAAAAATCCTCAAGGGAGGGGACCCTGGACCATACTATGCTCTGCTAACTTCCTAGAGACCCTCACACAGGAATCCATCTTGGTTAAAAGAGGCACGCATACCAGGGAGCGCCCTGAAAGAGACCAAATGTGGATGGGGAGACCAAGAAAGCAAGGTGACTGGCCAGAAGAGAACCACAGACTTGTCCCCATATACGTGATTTTTGTTGCTAAGTCGCTCAGTCATGTCCATCTCTTTGCGACCCCATGGACTGCAGCACGCCAGGCTTCCCTGTCCTTCACCAACTCCTGGAGCTTGCTCAAACTCATGTCCACTGAGTCGATGATGCCATCCACCCATCTCATCCTCTGTCATGCCCTTCTCCTCCCACCTTCAATCTTTCCCAGCATCAAGGTCTTGTCTAATGAGTTGACTCTTCGCATCAGATGGTCAAAGTATTGGAGCTTCAGTTTCAGCATCAGTCCTTCTAGTGAATATTCAGAACTGATTTCCTTTAGGATTGACGGGTTTGTTCTTCTTGCAGAAACCACCCTGAAAGGGTGCAGGACACTCTATTTCCTCTCTCTCTCTGAGACCACTCATGCTTTCTCTGCATGTATCATCTCTCCTAGTAAACTCTTTCCTTGCCTCACTACTTTCTGTCTCTTGGCTGAATTCTTTCTTCAAATCAGACAAGATCCAGGGTCCTACTCTCAGCCACTAGTCTCTGATGGTCTAGGGGCTAGGATTCAGTACCTTTACCGGCATGGTCTGGATTCAATTCCTAATCGGGGAACTGAGATCCCATTTCAAGCTGCTACACACTGCAGCCACCACCCCACAGCCACTCAAGAGCATCATAATTTGCTGTCTGCCAGATGGAGATCCAGGAGAGCCAAAGTGAAGTTCCCATCTGAGTCTGAAGGCCTGAGAACTAGGGGAGCAAAAGCTAAGAATTTCAGTCCAAGCATCGGAGAAGGAGATGAGATGTCCCAGTTCAACCAGTGAAGCAGGAAAATTAAGGGGCAGATTCATCCTTCTCCCTTCTTTTGTTCTACCCAAGCCCTGGAGAGATTGGAGGATGGAGACTACACTGGAGAGAACAATCTGCTTTACTAAGCCCACAAATTCAAATGTTAATCTCATTCAGAAATATCCTCCCACCCCTAAAGGAATGCTTAATCTGGGCCCTCCTTGGCCTGTCAAGCTGGCACATAAATTTAACCATCACGGTGGCTGACCTGTCCACTGAAGAGTGTTCAGCAGCATCCTTGGCCTCTATCCACTCCACGCAAGAACCACCTGTCCAGTAGTAACTAAGTCTCTAGATGAACACTGGGAAGAAAATTCACCCTCCATTGACAGCCATTGCCTCAGGGAATTCTTCCTACTGGATATGGCCTTGGGTGATGTGATCACAGGGGCAGGACTAAAGGGACAAGGGGAGAAGGGGCGTTGTCCAGGGCACAGAATTTCAAGAGACTCTTGTACAATCTTGAGAATGAGCGCCTCCTTAAATCTACACCCTAAGACACTCACATACCTTTCCTTCCTTCTAATGTATGGTATTAGCATAATTTTTAACAAGGATAAACCTGATTCTGCTTATAACTGGTTCTTCTTCAAGGGTGTTGTCCCCACTTGAAATCTTCAATTATATATGTATAGACTAATGGCAATCTACATCCTACCATTTTCTCCCTCTGTCTTTTTTCTTATCGCCATATCATTAGCTTCAACAAAATTAAGTTAGGGACATTTAGTGCTCAGAGAAGCCAGGGGAATAATAACAGATGGATTAGGGTGAAGGGGATAAGGCAGACAGAGGACAGTTTGACTTCCTTTTAGAAAAGTTTGAGCTACACAAAGAGAAAGACATAACATGTAACATTGAACTTCACAGAGAAAATTTCAGCCCATGGTGAGTGAGCTACTAAAAACCCCAAGATACTAAATAATCACCAATCCTTGAGGGGAATGCACGGGGCAAATTGAAGTGATAACATGTGTTGTACAGTGTAAAATACTGGGAAAAAATAGAGGAGAGGTGATAAAGTACTATTATTTTCCCCAGCCTATTTAAATTATTAGTTAAATAAATAACAAAGGTTCTGGATTAAAATCAACCATCCCTGCATGTCAGAGACACTGGGGAATGGCACTTGAAGGACTCTGTAGAAATATGGCATCTGAACTGCATCAGATCCCAGTAAAAATCAGATCTCTACATGCACCCTTTGAAGGGCTTATTTACCCTTACCCATTTGTTATTAGGGCTTCCCTGAGATAGCTCAGCTGGTAAAGAATCCGCCTGCAATGTAGGAGACCTCAGTTCGATTCCTGGGTCAGGAAGATCCACTGGGAAAGGGATAGGCTGCCCACTCCAGTATTCTTGGGCTTCCCTCATGGCTCAGCTGGTAAATGTGGGAGACCTGGGTTCGATCCCTGGGTTGGGAAGACACCCTGGAGAAGGGAAAGGCTATCCACTCCAGTATAGTCCACTGGTTCACAAAGAGTTGGACGTGACTGAGTGACTTTCACTTTCATTTGTTATTAACATTAATTAGGCTCAAAGGTCAGGTCTGGCTCTACTGAACTGGCAAAAGCGTCTTGAACATGTTGTTTAGTCACTAAGTTGTGTCCGACTCTTTTGCGACCCCTTGGATTATAGCCTGCCAGGCTCCTTTGTCCATGGGATTTCCCAGGCAAGAGAACTGGAGTGGGTTGCCATTTTCTTCTCGAGGAGATTTTCCTGACCCAGGGACCAAACCCATGTCTCCTGCATTGGCAGGCAGATTCTTTCTTGTGTTTCTTCCAGTCCAGCGTTTAAATTAAGGTTAGTGTACATATGTTTCAAAACCAAAATAGGTAAATATGAGAGAAAGTCATGTGAAAACAATTCTTTAAAACAAATATATTCTAAGATTTCACAGATCTATATTCCAGTGGGGAATGAAGAAACCAGAGCTTTATAGGATGGATGTAGCTTTTCAGAATTTCTAAAAAAAAAAAAAAAAAAAGCTCTCTTTTGTTTATCTTACATGATTTTTCACCAGATTCTTATAGGGAAGTTTTCGTTATCCAAATGAGTAGATATTACTAGTGCCCTTCTAGCCCATGAAACATCTCCTTGCTCTTAGGTCAGGCCAGGAAATGAGTTCAAACCTATTGGCTGCTAGAGAAAATGACATGGGTTCATTCTCGGGGAGGTGACGAGATGACTACAGGTCACTATCTAGCCTCTCTTCCCAAATTCATTGACCAGTTAGACTATACATTCCACATGACGAAGCTACAGGATGAAGTCGTTACCAGCCTGGACTTTAAAGTTATCACATAAAGGAAAATTACCCTGAAAGGTCATCTAGACTCACGTGGATATTTGTGCATAAGAATAAACCTTTGTTGTACTAAATTACTTAGATCTGGCTGGGCTAGTTACAGAGCATTATAAGACCTATCCTTATTAATATACTAAGCTTTATAAATGAGAACACTGAAGCTCAGAGAATTATTTTAAATTGATCCAGATAACACTGCAGGTAAGGGACAAAGAGTGGTATAAGAACCCAGATCTCGCTGAAAAATATATCAAAGAAAGAAAAACACCCAGCCCTTCTGCAGGATGGGAGGAAAAGTCATAACTGAACTTTGGTTTGTTTGTTAGTTTGTTTTTCTGGTTATAAAGATTGGCAGTGGTACCTACTTTGGGCTGCAAGGTCAAAGAACAGAAACGTTTCTTCTGTTCTGAAACACAGACCAGCAGGGGAAATAGTTATTTACGTGCTTTCTGCACCGTCTGAAGAGCTTTTCCCACAGTGTACTAATAACTTTTGCTTCTGTGAAAGAAAGGTCCACATCTTAGTGGGGTGACACACAAAAAAAGTTTATTTCTAACTTATACAAAGTCCAGTCAGTGAAGCTTACGAGCTTAGCTTCACACAGTTATTCAGAAGCTCAGGGTGATAGATTCTACCTCGTACAACACATGGCTTCCAAGGTCGCCCTCAGCACTGGCACAAAACCGGCAGACAGAAAACTCCAGCGTAGGGAGCTGAGCTGGTTGTTAAGAACCCAGCTCGGCAGTGGATTACATCACTTTGGTTTCATTCATTGGCTAGCAGACAGTCACGTTATTCTGCTTGGCACAAGGAAAACCGGGAAAGCGAGCGCTGTGTTCCTAGGAAGAAAAGGAAAATAATTGGCAAACATAGAGCAGTCTGTACCACAGCCAATCTTTCTGGTCACCAAACAACCATTCCACTCTTTTTTTCCCAAAAATAAACCACACTCACTCACCTCCCTTCATCCTCACCAGGCAGCCCCAGGTCTTATGTGGTCCCTTCATCCCGCTCAAAGTCCAGGATCTTCAGTTGATAGTCAGTTCTCTCCATCAGCTGCCATGCTTGTTTCCCAAAATCTGAACCAAGAAGAGAAATGAACTGTCCTCACAAATAATGGTGATGTAGGGATAGAACCACTTCAGGAAAAAAAAAAAAAGAGCAGAAAGCAAATAGCAGGCGCTGGTTCCCTTTGGTTAGGGAATCCCGTGGGGCAGGCCCTGTGGAGGTCCCGGGCCTGAAGTTGTACAGATTTCCTTGGCTCGTTTCTAACTGTCCTCTGCATGAGGAGTTCCCTTGCACATAGTCTCGGTGGGCCCTGGGGACACCCCCTCCGAGTGGCTCTTCTTTGCCTACTATTCTCTAAATCTGAAGGTCCTTGAGGGCTATCTAGCTTGTACAGTATACTTTTTTTTTTTTGGCTAGTGATATTAAGGAGTTTAATAGCTTTTTTTAGGAGAAGGAAATGGCAACCCACTCCAGTGTTCTTGCCTGGAGAATCCCAGGAACGGGGGAGCCTGGCGGGCTGCCGTCTATGGGGTTGCACAGAGTCGGACACAACTGAAGCGACTTAGCAGCAGCAAGAGCAGCATGGTATCTTTGGTTCAATATCCAATACCGTTCTCTTGAAATCTTAGGAGGCTTCTGATTCTATTTGCTTCTGATCAGCTCCTTGTACCAGAAACCCAGCCCAAACTTATTTTCTAGACACAATTCTCAATCTGTTTTATTTCTTTACTTTCTTACCTTAAGTCTCTCTTTCTTAACTTAATATTGGTTTGCTTTCAGCCTGGAAAAATTCGCGGAAAGGTGACATCTGTAATCTCATCTTTGCCGCAGGGAAGAGTGATTTTCTTCAACTGGTGTTTTATAAACCGTTTGCTACTAAGTATAATTTTTCAAATTACATCTTTTTAAAGTTTGAGTTTGTATGTGCAGAGTTTTTCCAACCTTTTGAGAGTCTAAAAACTGCTGGTATTTCTTTATTTCTTTTCATTCTAATTGAAAATCAGTCAATTGTACCCTGAGATGGTGTCTTTCTTATAATAGCTTTTCAGTGATGAACCATCATAACTATTTCTTCCTGATCCTTTTAGCCATTTTCCTTAGCATCACTGGCTCAGCAGGCATATAATCTTATTTCCATGTTTTATCAGATATTTTGATGAAAATTTTGCTTCTAAATAACAAGCTTACTCGTCCGGCCTCCCATATCAGTTTCTTGGTTCCGTCTCTCCCACTGCCAAGTCAGTACCACATATTTTAGATTTTCATCCGATTGTACCCCAATTCTGATAACAATTTCTTTAGTTGTTGAGATATCAGGCATACCTGAAATCTTAATGATTTAGTGGATGTTTCTCTTCTTTCATCATATTTCCAAGTGGGGGTGCATGTGGGATTCCAGCCTTCCTTCATTCAGGAACTTTGCCATCTTGCTTCCAACAGTGCCACGGTCATGGACATCCGGATGGCGCATACAGGGAGTGTGAGTAAGAAGGGTTTTACTAGATATTCTCAGGTGCCAGGCTTAAAAGAGGTATATCTCACTTCTGACCACATTTCATCCGAGGCTAGGGTTTTACAGAGTGGAGAAGGCAGAAGAACAAGAACCCCTGAGAGCAAAGGTTAACAGTGGTTAGGGTGTTAGAACTTATTCAGGCAGTCAAAGAATTAAAGTCAGGAAGGTGAGTATGAAAGGGAAGAAATGTGAATTTGAAGAACTGGTGGTCTTGGTGAGGTCTAAAAGCATGAGTTTTAGTAATAAAATGAGAACAAAGGAAACACAGGAGTGATGATCAGAAAGGAAGATGTTGGAACGAGTGTTTTCACAAGTGGGATAGGTAGGTCCACATGATAGCAAGATGCAAGTTTTGGTTAGAGAGGTGGATTGCTGAGGCCTGGTTAAGGTGTTTTTGTTCTAATATTTCAGTTCTTTGTGAGTCTAGCTCAGAGGCAGTGCCATGGTACAGGGGTTAAGCTAGAATGTTCTAGAATCAGAAAACCTTAGTTTGAATCTTGGCTCCATCACTTACAGTCTCTGTGTTCTTGGCATGTTAACTTCCCTCAACTTTACTACTCATCTGTAATAGGACAATGAGAATCACTTCTTCATAGTCAGGGAGTTTATATGTATAAGGTATTCATATACTCTGTCGCATCCTAACCAGTCATTTAAAATCTGCATTTTATCTGTGTCATTCCTGACTAGTCTTTCTGTTCTCAACCTTCTCCATCTCCACCTCTACCCCTGTTCCTACTTGAATTCAGTGGAACAATACTTTGGCCACCTCATGAGCAGAAGAGTTGACTCATTGGAAAAGACTCTGATGCTGGGAGGGATTGGGGGCAGGAGGAGAAGAGGACGACCAAGGATGAGATGGCTGGATGGCATCACTGACTTGATGGACATGAGTTTGAGTGAACTCCGGGAGTTGGTGATGGACAGGGAGGCCTGGTGTGCTGTGATTCATGGGGTCGCAAAGAGTTGGACATGACTGAGTGACTGAACTGAACTGAAACAGTATCCAATGTACACGGTTCCTTTGAATGATGTGTTGTAACTTCAACCTTCTCCCTAAGTTTATCACACAATTTCTAAATAGGAATTTCTTTTATATCACATTAGGTAACCAATTTCAGAGGTAGTGGTTTAGTCTAAAGTTTTTCCATTTCAATGAATTTCTCTTGAGAAAATGTAATGAAAAGGTTTTTTTTTGTTTGTTTGTTTTGTGTTTTGCGGGGAGGGTGGTTTGTTTTTGATCATGGAAGGTATGGCAGGCGATCCAACATTATGCTCCCGTCACAACCGTTCCCATCGCAGCTGGGACGTGATCATTTCTAAAGGCAGTTCTCATGCCTCTTCCCCTCTCCTGACCAGGAATCTCCCAGAGCCTCCACCGCCTTACTGTGGTCCACAGGCCAGCGGCATCAGTGTCTCCTGGGTTGTTAAAAATACAGAATTGCAAGCCCCATCCAAACCTACTGCATCTAATTCTGCATTTTAAAAAGATATGAAGAGATTCTAAGACATGGTAGAGCTTGCAAAGCACTGTTCTATAGCAAGGAGATGACTTTTCATTCCTTTGTCTGAAGGAAGCGTGTTCTGTCAGACATTAGGCAGAGCCCACCTGGGATTCATCTTTCCTATTAAAGACGTGGAACTATTAGACAAGTTCTATCCTTGTCTAATACTCATACCTTGAGATTCAGAAATGAGGGAGGGGCTGTTAAGCGGTACCCGGTTTTACAAAGAAACCTCTGACTCTGGACAACAAGATTTAAAGAGTAAGATCTTTCTATTATGTTGCCTGAGGAAATTTACCAGTTTCCTTAATGCAATCTTCCCTCTACTTGAGAAGGGGAAAAATAAACAAAAACACTGAAAGAAAATCTAATAGAAATGGTGCGTGTATGTGTGTAAAATCCTCAAGTCTGTTCCATCTGGCGAGAAGTCTAGTAATAGAAATCTGTTAGACTGGGGAAGTGGTAGTCTCCTGTAAGTAGATATTGTTGTGTTTAGTTGCTAAGTCTTGTCTGACTTTTTGCCACCTCATGGACTGCAGCATGCCAGACTTCCCTGTCCTCCACCATCTCCTGGAGTTTTCTCAAACTCATGTCCATTGAATTAGTGATGCCATCCATCCATCTTATCCTCTGTTGCCCCCTTCTCCTCCTGCCTTCAATCTTTCCCAGCATCAGGGTCTTTTCCAATGAGTTGGCTCTTCATATTAGATGTCTAAAGTATTGGAGATTCAGCTTCAGCATTAGTCCTTCCAGTGAATATTCAGGACTGAATTACTTTAGGGTTGACTGGTTTGATCTCCTTGCAGTCCAAGGGACTCTCAAGAGTTTTCTCCAGCACCACCGTCAATTCTCCAGAAAGCATTGATTCTTCAGTGCTCAGCCTTCTTTATAGTCCAACTCTCACATTCGTACATGACTACTGGAAAAACCATAGCTTTGACTATAAGGACCTTTGTCAGCAAAATGATGTCTCTGCTTTTTAGTACACTGTCTAGGTTTATCATAGCTTTTGTTCCAAGGAGCAAGCGTCTTTTAATTTCATGAGTGTAGTCACCATCTGTAGTGATTTTAGAGCCCAAGAAAATAGTCCATTACTGTTTCCATCTATCCCCATGAGGTGATGGGACTGGCTGCCATCTTAGTTTTTAGAATGTTGAATTTTCAGCCAGTTTTTTTCACTCTCCTCTTTCACCTTCATCGAGAGGCTCTTTAGTTACCCTTTGCTTTCTTCCATGAGAGTGGTATCATCTGCATATCTGAGGTTATTGATGTTTCTCTGGCAATCTTGATTCAAGCTTATGATTCATCCAGCCTGCCATTTTGCATGATGTACTCTGCACATAAGTTAAATAAGCAGAGTGACAATATACAGCCTTAACGTACTCCTTTCCCAGTTTTGAACTAGCCCATTGTTCCATGTCTGGTTCTAACTTTTGCTTCTTGGTCTGCATCCAGATTTCTCAGGAGATAGATCAGGTGGTTTGGTGTTCCAACCTCTTTAAGAATTTTCCACAGTTTTCTGTGATCCACACAGATGTTTTTCTGGAATTCTCTTGCTTTTTCTATAACCTGATGGATGTTGGCAATTTGCTGTCTGGTTTCTTTGCCTTTCCTAAATCCAGCCTGTACATCTGGAAGTTCTCAGTTCACATACTGTTGAAGTCTAGTTTGTAGGATTTTGAGCATTACCTTGCTAGCATGTGAAATTAGTGCAATTGTATGCAGATATAGTGAGGGGCTAAGAGAAATCTGCTTAGAGAAAAGAGGGCAGGCGCTCCAAGGGATGCATTTGAAGTTGTGTTAGTATAACAAACACACCAGTTTTAATTAGAGTACACACTTATTTGGAAGGGGATGCTAGCAATTGATAGATATTATGGTGGAAGCTAAAGCCCACTCCAAAATTATCAGCTTGGAGGATAAATTGCCTATCTGAGTGGAATCCTATCATTCAACAGCTATTATTCTCCAAAGATTAAATGCAATGATTGCAGGGTGGAAGTTTTCATCTCAACAAACAAACAAACACAAAAACTTTGTTAGTGAATCAATTATACATAAATACATATATTCACTCTTTTTAGATTCTTAAATGAACTTATAAGATTTCTTAAGCTTTCTGACTATTATAAGTTTTTTCTGAGTTTCTCACTAGCTATGTATTCTGGTGACTAGGAAGAAAACACAGTTTAAATCCCTGGCAAACACCACTTTAACCAAGTGATCTGGGTTACCACTGCCATCAGTCAGAGTTAACAACATCATCCACCCTCTGACACGACGCGCTGAGAAGCACACAATGTCACTTCTATGATGTTCAGGCCAAAAATGTATAACTTCATTCTGTTATAGCTTTTCATGAGAAAACATTATTAAACAAATCCAGTTGAAGGACATTCTATAAAATACTGATACTCTTCAAAAATATCAAGGTTATGTGAGATAAGGAAAGCCTGAGTGACTGTCTCAGATTGAAGGAGACAACTCCAAGCAACGTGGGACAAGAGATAAGATCCTGTAACAGAAAAGTTTCACTGGTGAAGAAAATAGCAGAATTCTAGAAAGGGTAGTTTGGTTACCATTGTATAATTGTTAAGTTTTTGGTTTTAATTATTGTTCTATGGTTATGTAAGATGTTAACATTAGGGAAAGGTGAGTGAAGGATATAGGGTCATTTTTTATACATTTTTTTGCAACTTTTATGAGTTGTAAATTGTTATTTCAAAACTAAAAGAAAAAACTAAACAGAAGCATAAAAGTCTTTTGTGTTTGTTTTTTAAGAAAGCTACAAAAATGGGTCCTAATCTTATATCAGTCTTAGGAGGAAAGCCTTAAAGAGAATGGGAAAACAGATGAAGATCCTGTGACCATAACATAAGGAATAATGAAAGCCCCAAGAATTGTTCTAAGTCTGGGGAATGGCGCTGAGCTTTACTTCAGTATAGCTCATGAAAATCTGAACAAAAAGAACATGTTAGATATATATACATACACAATATATCTATATTACGTGATATTAGATCTATATTATACTATAATATTATAATGCTATATTAATATATCATATGCTGCTGCTGCTGCTGCTAAGTCACTTCAGTCGTGTCCGACTCTGTGCGACCCCATAGACGGAAGCCCGTCAGGCTCCCCCGTCCCTGGGGCTTTCCAGGCAAGAACACTGGAGTGGGTTGCCATTTCCTTCTCCAATGCATGAAAGTGAAAAGTGAAAGGGAAGTTGCTCCACAGTATCCGACTTTTCACGACCCCATGGACTGCAGCCCACCAGGCCCCTCCGCCCATGGGATTTTCCAGGCAAGAGTACTGGAGTGGGTTGCCATTGCCTTCTCCAATATATCATATAGTCTAATATAATACTATTATAATACTATATATAATATATAGTGTTTCAATATGTATTCTAATAATATAATGCTCTAATATTGATCTAAATCATAATAGTATTATATATTCTATGTTCTTAGATATAATATATATTATACACACAATATCGGAGAAGGCAATGGCACCCCACTCCAGTACTCTTGCCTGGAAAATCCCATGGACGGAGGAGCCTGGTGGGCTGCAGTCCATGGGGTTGCTAAGAGTTGGACATGACTGAGCGACTTCCCTTTCACTTTTCACTTTCATGCATTGGAGAAGGAAATGGCAACCCACTCCAGTGTTCTTGCTTGGAGAATCCCAAGGACGGGGGAGCCTGGTGGGCTGCCATCTATGGGGTCGCACAGAGTCGGATACGACTGAAGCGACTTAGCAGTAGCAGTAGCAGCATACATATAATATATATTATATATTCTAATATAATACTATAATATAGATCTAAATCATAATAAAAGCAACATATACATATATACAAAATAATAATAATAAACATAATAAAATGCTTTAAAAACATAATAAAAGTAATAACATATGACATATTCTAAAAAACAATAACATATGACATATATAAAAAGCTATAATATATGACATACAAATATATAAAAGATATACCTGTAGTCATGCTTATTCTTTGGAAGAACTGACACCGAAGCTCCAGTACTTTGGCCACCTGATGCAAAGAGCTGACTCATTGGAAAAGACCCTGACACTGGGAAAGATTGAAAGCAAAAGGATTTAAAAAAAAAAAAAAAGAAAGCAAAAGGAGAAGGATGTGGCAGAGAATGAGATGGTTGGATGGCATCACCGACTCAATGGACATGAATGTGAGCCAACTCTGGGATATAGTGGAGATCAGAAGAGCCAGGTGTGCTACAGTCCATGGGGTTGCAAAGCATTGGACACGACTTAGTGACTGAAAAACAACAACAAAAATGGTCATTTCTATGGACCTAACTGTGTACCCCTAAATTCATATGTCCAAGCCCTAACCCCCAGGACTTCAGAATGTAACTATATTTGGAGTTAGAGCCTTT
This sequence comes from Cephalophus harveyi, assembly GCA_006410635.1. NCBI lineage: Eukaryota > Metazoa > Chordata > Mammalia > Artiodactyla > Bovidae > Cephalophus > Cephalophus harveyi. The sequence continues at coordinate 13,897 of SJYT01055809.1, read as the reverse complement.
AAGCAGGTGATCAAATTAAAATGAGGCTGTTAGGTCTGGGCCTTAATCTGACTGGTGTCCTTGTAAGAAGAGGAAATTGGACAGACTCCCAGAGGAAAGATCAAGTGAAGACACGACCACAAGGAGGCCACCTGCAAGGCAAGGACAGAGACCCCAGGTGAAACCAAACCAGCCCATCCTTTGATCTTGGACTGCTAACATCCAGAACCAGGAGATCTGGGCCATAAGCTGCTCGGTCTGTGACATTTTGTTATGGCAGCTCTAGCAAATTAAAATAATCATGTATATTTTAAATATATCTATATTTAAGTTAGTCCTTTTTAAGTAGTCTAAACTTTTCATTTTTCCCCCTTGCTTTTATGGGCCTCCCTGGTGACTCAGATGGTTAAGAACCCACCTATAAGGCAGGAGACCCAGGTTTGATCCCTGGGTCAAGATCCCCTGGAGAAGGGAATGGCTACCCACTCCAATGTTCTTGCCTGGAGGATTCCACAGACAGAAGAACATGACAGGCTACAGTCCATGGGGTCATAGAGTTGGACACAACTGAGTGACTTTCACTTTATGGATAAACATATTACTTTCCCAGATGCAAATCTTTTGACATATGCATTTGAGAGTCTTTAAGGCCCATTTAAATCCTTATATCCTTTACAACCTTAAGACTTTAAACCCTTAAGACTTTCATCTAGAGTGTGTTCCACTTAGTTTTAGGATGAATATTACCTGTGTATGAGTGAAGAACCTAAGCCACTCCATTTTGATAAAAAAGACTCCATTTTAGAGTTCTGAGGAAAGAGTCTTTGGAAATCCCCTGACCTCACCCCACCACCTGCGAGCCAATCAGATCCCAGATCAGGATCTCCTGACTTTACCTTCAGGACTTATGACCTGCCCAGGAAATTTGAATTAAGCCTGGGAAATGGAAACCAATCAGAACCCAACACCTAACCCTTCCACAGAAGGTAACATTTTTCGCGCGAGAATACCCTATATAAGCAATGAAACCCAGAGTTCAAGGCTCCTTCCTCTAGCCGCTGCGTCGGTGTCTGTGGGAGCCCCAGCTTGAGCTTGGTAATAAAAACTCTCTTGCTTTTGCATCGGATATCGGCTCCCTGGTGGTCACTGGTGGTCATTGGGAGATTTCACGACTTGGGCATAACATGAGATTTCTCAGATAACCCTTAGAATGCTTTTTTCAATGTAGGGTATTGCATTTAAAGATTTGGCTAACTATAAGATGTTCATAGGAAGTTAAACTGGCTTAGGAGAGGTCTATAAATCTTATCATTCTAGGAGAAGTGGTAGAATCTGATTTTGCTAAGGGCAACAAAACAACTTAGGAAGGAGATGACTGATTCTATTAAGCTTCTATAGGGCTGCCAGTGGGAGAGATTAGGCTTATTTCATTAGTTTTTAGAGGGAAGTCTAGGACTAGCTGGATTTTAGTTCCAGGGACATATTTTGTAACAACATAAGAACATACATTTGAGCAATTGACCCCATCCATAATGCAATGGTCTAGCTCAAGGGGTGGCAACTCCTCAGTCACTCAAGGCATTCAATCATTTAGCGACGCCCATCTGCCAAGGAATATGTAGATCAGGTTCTTTCAGAGGGTGAAGTACTGGGCAGAGGTTGAGAAATAATGAAATTTTAGAGTCTTTTAGCTCTAAGAGTCTTAGAGAATTCCAAGGGTAACATGGGAGAGTGAAAAGATTCTGGATTTGGGGGGAAAATATATGGAAAAAGAACTATCAAAGATATTAGCAAGGGTATGTCCCATGGAGTAGAGAATGATTTAAAAGTCAAAAGTCATGCATCTACCTTGCCCCAGAGGGAGTTGACTTAATTGGTCTAGATTAGGCCTGGCAAAGATGGAGAAGCTCTATACAGTCAACAAAAACAAGACCAGGAGCTGACTGTGGCTCAAATCATGAGCTCCTTATTGCCAAATTCAGACTTAATTGAAGAAAGTAGGGAAAACCACTAGACCATTCAGATATGACCTAAATCAAATCCCTTATGATTATACAGTAGAAGTGAGAAATAGATTTAAGGGACTAGATCTGATAGAGTGCCTGATGAACTATGGATTGAGGTTCGTGATATTGTACAAGAGTCAGGGATCAAGACCATCCCCATGGAAAAGAAATGCAAAAAAGCAAAATGGCTGTCTGGGGAGGCCTTACAAATAGCTGTGAAAAGAAGAGAAGTGAAAAGCAAAGGAGAAAAGGAAAGATATAAACATCTGAATGCAGAGTTCCAAAGAATAGAAAGAAGAGATAAAAAAGCCTTTTTCAGCAATCAATGCAAAGAAATAGAGGAAAATAACAGAATGGGAAAGACTAGAGATCTCTTCAAGAAAGTTAGAGATGCCAAGGGAACATCTCATGCAAAGATGGGCTCGATAAAGGACAGAAATTGCACAGACCTAACAGAAACAGAACATATTAAGAAGAGCTGGCAAGAATACACAAAAGAACTGTACAAAAAAAGATCTTCATGACCAAGATAATCACGATGGTGTGATCACTCACCTAGAGCCAGACATCCTGGAATGTGAAGTCAAGTGGGCCTTAGAAAGCATCACTACGAACAAAGCTAGTGGAGGTGATG
>SJYT01055806.1:491992-583201 GCA_006410635.1 Cephalophus harveyi | reverse complement strand
ATATTATGTGCATGCATATGAAACAGTACCCAAACATGCACAGTACACAGAACTAATAGAAGTAAAGTAATTAAAGTTTATAGTTAAGCCTTTTGTTTAAGCTTTAAACTACTCCAGTTATGTAAAATATGGTTCATCAATGGATTCAGCTACATATTAATTAAACATATGAGTAAAAGGATAAATTACTTTTAGAGTTATTCTAACTTGCACAACTTGCAGTTTTCAAAATTCTGTTCAGAGCTGAAGTCTTATAATATGAAGTAACATGAAGTGACAGCCTCCAAAAGTGTGTATTATGTTTCTCAATATTAAACATTTGCTAAACTAATGCTCATTACAGCATGACAACTGAGAAATAAAAGACACATGCAACTTAAAACAGAAAACATCTGTTCTGTCTATACTTCATGTGGAGATCATTACTGAAAATATAGGTCAATTAATTTCTTTGTTAGCTTTCACTTCACAGGGATCACTTAGAATGCTGGATTCTACTGAAGATATTCATTAGTGAAAACAAGAAAACTAATTTTTGAATAATTCTCTGTTAAAAAATAATGACAAAAAGGAACTTCACTGTGTTCCATTCAGCTTCTCTTCCCTACTTGATATCACTGTAATCATATCAAAGCATCAGAAACTCATCCTTCAAGCTATCCAATTTCCATCTCACCTAAGTTATCACATAATATCTCTAGGAAAGGGTGTTTCCTTTCCTTCATAATTTCCACAATCCCAATTCATATCAGGAAAAGTGAAACTACCATCTGCTCTCATTTTAGATTACTAGCTTACTACATATAAAACATTTTTAATTACTCATACTTACCAGTAAAACACTTGTGAGGACAGTCCTTAATATATATATATAATATATACTACATATAGAGATCAAATAGGAAATCAACAGTGTATTATATATGTATATAATATTTACATATATATAATATTTATAACACTATGTCTTGAACTACTGTATTAATAAATTTTTCACATGATGAAACATAATTTAAGTATGAGATAAAAATAAAATAGTATTTTAATATTTAATATTTTAATTGCCTGCTAAGCATGATTACAAATTATACCGCTAATAATAGTGGGTATTATTGTATACACCAAATTGTCCTCCTAATAATTTGATTTTGGCCACCTTTTACAAAGTTAAGGTCACAATTATTTGACCTCATTATGTTGGTGACCAACACTTTATAATTAAATTTGTGGCATAACTGCCCTTTTTTGTTGATTGCTGTGTCTGCAACATTAAAATGATCTTCAACTATCTTTTAAAATATTCATCCATTTTTCAAATTTAACCTTAATTAAAACTGGATGATATAATCCATGAATCCACTAACCATGTAGACATAAATATCAATAAGTAGCAGTGAACTGAAAGCTAGAAGGAATGAGGGGTACACTGCCGTCACTGCTGCTTTGAAATCATACTTCCCTGAGAATGCTTTACTAATCAAGTATGACATAGGACCACATGACACACAGACTAAATTCCAGTGCCTGATCAACCCATATAGTAAGTAATATATCAAACCTTATACAACCAAACTCACTATTTTAATACTGCAGATTAAAAGCAAACAGAAGAAGTGCTAGTATATATTTTTAATATCCCAATGGGTTGTGATTTCCAAGTCCTGGTTGTACATATAACACTTTGGAGACTGTAATTCAATAGCACAGGTCTGATCATATACCTATACTTCCTAAAAATTTGAGTGGCTGTCTACTGCTTAGCCAAATTATTTTTACACTCAAAACAGTTCACATTATAATTCCATTCTATATTTCCTAATTATTATACATGCACCATTTGTTCTAATCACTTAGAAATACTAATATTTTTTTAAAATACATGCCATACCCTCCCATTAATGGGTTTCTGTTCAAGATATACTTTCCATCTAAAATATTACTCCGATTTCTATTTCTACCTAAGAAAACACTTTCCATTCTTCAAAGATCACCTCAAATGTTATCTCAATGCAGCTTTTTTAGATTTGATAGATAAATTAATATCTAGCCTTCATTTCATTTTAGTTATATTTCTCTCATACTAACCATACACTGATTCAAAGAGGATGTGGATTAACATACAGTATAATTGTTCCGTCAGGCTTAGGTGTGACTGAGTTGGCAGGTGAAATGAACTGGGGATCTTTTCTTGTCCATTATTGGAGCAAAGTGAGAAAATTGGCTGAAGATCAATATCAAGAGCCTCAGGTTCAAAATTTCTGAAATGATACATCTTCAAAATACATATGTTCAGTGAAATGACTAAAGTACTCTGCTGATAAAATTAAATAATCATAATTTCTCCTTTGAATTAATTTTTTTTCTTAACTTTAAGCATCCCCCTACAGATATGTCTTAAGCCTTTGATATCTGAACATTTACATGTACTACAGTATATAATTTCCCTCTTTATTTATTTATTTTTTTTTAGTTATTTGAGATTGAATATACTTTGGAAGGAGTCATCTTCAAAATACATATGTTCAGTGAAATGACTAAAGTACTCTACTGATAAAATTAAATAATCATACTTTCTCGTTTGAATTAATTTTTTTTCTTAACTTTAAGCATTCCCCTACAGATATGTCTTAAGCCTTTGATATCTGAACATTTACATGTACTACAGTATATAATTTCTCTCTTTATTTTTTTTTTAGTTATTTGAGATTGAATATACTTTGGAAGGAATGATGCTAAAGCTGAAACTCCAGTACTTTGGCCACCTCATGCAAAGAGTCAACTCACTGGAAAAGACTCTGATGCTGGGAGGGATTGGCGGCAGGAGGAGAAGGGGATGACAGAGGATGAGATGGCTGGATGGCATCACTGTCTCGATGGACGTGAGTCTGAGTGAACTCCAGGAGCTGTAGATGGACAGGGAGGCCTGGCGTGCTGCGATTCATGGGGTCGCAGAGTCGGACATGACTGAGCGACTGAACTGATTGACTGACTACATTTTTCAAACTGCCAAATTATTTCCAATAGTGAAAAACTGTGGAAGCCCATATTCCACATTAGTAATTGGCAACATTTATCCATAAGGTGATAGGTAGTAAATGTTTCAGGCTTTGTGAATAACAGAGCAGTTGCAACTATTCCGCTCCAATGGTGTAAGTAAGCCACATAAACAAATGAGCCTGACTGCATTTCAAGATATATATCTTCCTTTACAGACACTGAAGTTTTAATATACTTTTTATATGTAAAGAAATATCCTTTGTTTGATCTTTCTTCCAACCACTTAAAGAGGGTATTCTTAGCTCAAGGGCTATACACAAATAGACAATGGGATAAATTTGAACCATGGTCCACAGTTTGCCAGTCTCTGTTCTAGCTCATAGATTTCCAGATTACCTGTGCCAGATGCTAACTTTGGGACAAATCAAAAGTAAAGAGGATGAGACTCCATATTAGAGCGTTATCACCTTATACTTTTGTAGGAAAGCAAGCTTTGCCATCCCAAAATGTGCTTTTTGGCACAAGGATTAATTTAAATGAACAGAAGACTCAGGGAGTTTTTCTTGTTTCCTCCCACTTACCTGCCTAAGGAATTTAGAGAAAGGGCCTGGCCCAGGAATAGCGCTATCACCAAAGATACCCACAAAGATTGTGGGCTAGGTGAGGTGGGGAACACTTGTCAGGGCCTAGAGATCAGAGTCCCACTCTGTATCACACTGCTTCTGTTAGGCCCAGCAAACATTTGTTTACCAGACATTTGCTTTTCCACCTCCACAGCAGCTGCCTTCCTCCCCTTTGAAATCCCAACCCTTCACCCCCACCTCAACATCGTCTTTTGTCTTTAGCTGAAGATAGAATTTCAGATGAGAGTTCCAGCAATTTTGAAAAGTTATTAGGTTTTCCTGGGTCTCTTCCACGTATAAAGTTGTTAAACTTTTGTTTGATTTTCCCCTGTTACTTTTTCTCTTATCAATTAAATTCTTAAACCAGTCAGAATAATCCAGAAAGACAGAGGGAAGTTTTTGCCCTCTCATATATATATATATATATATATATATATTTTTTCTTTTGGGCACCAAAGTTGTGAAAAAAGAAAAAGAACTGAGTTAGGGACCTGAATAAGGTGAACTCAAAAACACAAATAAGAAACTAACTTTAGGATAAGCTTAATTAATCCTAATATCTGATTTTATAAGTAGATAAATTAGGGATCCCCAGAGAAAGAGAACCAAGAATGGCTTTCTTGACATAAGAGAAACCATTTTGGCCTAAGTCATTTTGTGTTCTATGTCTGGCCATAATGCTTAACTTTGAACAGGACTCAGTAATCAGTGATTATAAGAACAGTAAGGGAATGCAGTAACAAAGAAAAAACAATCGAGAAACAATAGTTCAGCAAAAAAAGAGTCTTACTTCCTCCCCAAGGAATATACCTAACAATCTATTAGTATTTGAGCTCTGCAGGACTGAGGGCCCTACCCAGGTAGATGAGATGCTGCTGCTGATCCTATGACTTCAATCAACTAAATCTTGGACTCGGTCAATCTTTGCCCCAAGTCAATGGTGAATTCTCCTCTGCTCACTCCTCTTCATGAATATGCAAATACTCTTAGTTTAAAATGTCCTCAATTATGTTGTTCAAGGAGATATTGCTTTGAGAAAGATTCCCAGGGTTCTCCTTCTTGCACGTAGCAACAAATCCCTCTTCCTCCCAGCTTTGGCTTGGTTGTGTCCTGAGTAATTCTAATTAAAAGACTGTAGGTTCAAGTCCCAATCAGAGGAATATAGCTTCAAGTCCATTACAGTATTTTAAAGATAATGATATTAATTTTGATAAGCTAAAGTGATTGAATACATTGTTACACAATGCAAAGAAGGCTCGTGTTTTAGGACTCAATGTGATGATGAATAAAACCAGTCTGCTAAGGAAATCCATTACCACAGTAACCAAATTGTAAACTTGAAATAGAATGAAAGACAGAATTTTCCTATTTTTGGTTCATATGAATCAAAATACTAAATGACACTGAATCTTAATTTCAAAAGCTCACTTTTAATGTGTTTCAGGAAATTGTAGAAGAGAATAATTTGCTACCATAAAATAATCCTCTTCGGTATAAAGTTTATTTTAGGCTGATTATTTTTAAGAAAGTGTTGCCATAGGAGACCCTGGGGAAGGAAATGGCAACCCACTCCATTATTCGTGCCTGGAGAATCCCAAGGACAGAGGAACCTGACAGGCTACAGTCCATGGGATGGCAAGAGTCGGGCATGTCTTAGTGACTAAACCACCACCAGCAGCCATAAGAGAAGCTCTGAACACCAAGCAAAATATACCCTTTGAAAAAAATTTACATTTGAAAGGGAAATCTCCTTTTGCAAGTGTGTCTCCCCAGTTGTACTAGGAAGACAGAGATGACTCTTATCAGAGGAGAAGGTGCTTAGTCCTTGTCACGTCACCCTTTGTAACTCCGTGAACTGCATCCTGCCAAGCTTCCCTGTCCTACACTATCTCCCAGAGCTTGCTCAAACTCATGTCCACTGAGCTGATGATTCCATCCAACCATCTCATCATCCAATACCTACTTCTCCTTCTGCCCTCAATCTTTCCCAGCATCAGTGGAGAAGGCATGGACTTCAAAATCTGCATAACAACTTTTTTCTGTGCTTTTCTGGGTAACCTCTCATAACAGATTTTCCAGTCTTCAACATCTTTGTGTCTTTAGCTGGAAAACATACTTAAGGTACAGGCTCTGGCCAGTTTAGAGTGTTAGTTTTCCTGTTTCTCCCATGTGTACATGCCCTTTAACTGTGGTTTGCTTTTCTCATGTTAAACTGTTATTTGTGAATTTAATCCTTTGGCAATCAAAAGAACACAGAAGGAGAGAAGGGAAAGAAATTTTTCCTCTGCAACAAAGTATTCTCAAAGCTGATATATAAGAAGAGTCATAGTTTGAATTTATGTCAGTAATTTGAATATTCTTTCTATTTTCCAAATACTAACTGTGGTCAGCCTATTAAATTGGTGAAATGTAAGAGATTACCTTGTCCATTGTAATATGGCTGAGGATATCTTGGCTAAAGAATTATGAAGTGACACATATAATCTCTTTTCTATCTCTGACTAAATAGAGGGGAAACACAAAATAAATCTGGCAGGTGAAAAAAAAAAGAGGAAAGAAAAGAAAAGAGACAAATAAATGTGAAAAAAAAGAATGTTTGCTCTACTATATTTTAAATACTTAAAAGCACCTTTTGAATAAGCAAACGTTAAACTCTAAATTCTTAAATAAAATTTACATTTTTAAAAAAGTCAGTGAGGACATAGAACTGAGAAGTTGCTGAGAGTGTTTCCAGATTTCTCTCAATGGACATTATTTTGTCTCCCTGCTTTAGGAAAATAATAGCTTGCTGTCATTTTCAGCTTTAGGTCATTTGACTTAAGGCTTAGAAAAAGATACAAAATCAAGTCACTGAATCTGAGGTAAGATTGTACACCTTTTGAGACAGAAAGGAAGAGGGTAGGGCACAACCATTAAAAATATGACACAATCATTAAGAAGAACAGGATACTACAAAACCAGTTAGAACCTACTAGGCCCAAGATAGTGGAAAATTTGACTTTCAGTAGACCTTCAGCCTCATTATATGCTCATTGTAATACATTAGCTAAATGAGTCATCATGAAGCTGTTTATCTCAGATTGAGACTTGAACCTACGTGCTAGGACTTAAAACCATGTGCTAGGGCTTAAACCCAGACAAAACTGAGTTTAGAACACAAACCCAAGAGGCTAGGACTCAAACTTGGTCAAAACCCTGCTTGAGACTTGAACCCACGTAACTGGAACTCAAATCCAACTCATGATCTTCCAACTGAGATCACAGACCTGGTCTCAGAACCTGATATAATTCAGGTTCTTGATGGCTCATCACAGAAATAATTCAGTGAAAGACAAAAGGATAGATAAGAAGTAGATTTATTCAGAGAGAAACACACTCCACAGACAGAGTGTGGGCCATAACAGATGGTGAATGTAGCCTCAAAATGTGGTTTGGTTAACTTTTATGATTGTGTGCACGCATAGTTGCTTCACATGTTGGACGACTCTGCAACCTAATAAACTGTAGCCCACAGGCTCCTCTATCCATGGATTCTGAAGGTAAGAATACTGAAGTGGGTTGCCATTTCCTCCTCCTGGGGATCTTTCAAACACAGGGATCAAACCCACGTCTTTTATGTCTCCTGCATTGGCAGGCAGGCTGTGAAGGGCTGGTTAATTTCATAGGCTGCTGAGGGAGGGAATTCTATTTTGGGGAAAGGTGTGGAGATATTCAGGCATTTGGCCACCACCCACTTTTTGATCTTTAAAGGCCAACCTTGGAACTGCAGTGGCACCTCTAGGTGTATCATTTAGCCTCCTGGTGTGTTGTTGCTGTTGTTGTGCAGTAACTCACTCCTGTCCAACTCACCATGACTCTGTGGACTACAGCACACCAGGCTTCCCTGTACTTCACCATCCCCTGGAGTTTGCTTAAACTCTTGCCTATTGAGTCAATGACACCATTCAACCATTGCAACCTCTGTCATCCTCTTCTCCTCCTGCCTTCAATCATTCCCAGCATCAGTGTCTTTAAAATGAGTCAGCTCTTTGCATCAGGTGGCCAGGATATTGGAGCTTCAGCTTCAGCATCAGTCCTTCCAATGAATATTCAGGGTTGATTTACTTTAGAATTGACTGGGTTGATCTCCTTGAGTTCATGGGACTCTCAAAAGTCTTCAGCAACACAGTTCAAAAGCATCAGTTCTTCAGTGTTCAGCTTTCTTTATGGTCCAGCTCTCATATCCATACATGATTACAGGAAAAACCATAGCTTTAACTATAGAGACCTTTGTCCGTTTTTTAATAAACTGTCTAGGTTTGTCATAGCTTTTCTTCCAAGGAGCAAGTGTCTTTTCGTTCCATGGCTGCAGTCACCATCTGCAGTGATTTTGGAGCCAAAGAAAAGAAAGTATTTCCCTGTATCCATATTTCCCCACCTATTTGCTATGAAGTGATGTGACTGGATGCCGTGAACTTCATTTTTTGAATGTTGAGTTTTCAGCCAGCTTTCTCACTCTCCTCCTTCACCTTCAAAATGCTCTTTAACTCCTCTTTGCTTTCTGACATTAGGGTGGTGTCATTTGCATATCTGAGGTTATTGATATTTCTCGCAGCAATCTTGATTCCAGTTTGTGCTTCACCCAGCCCAGCATTTCACATGATGTACTCTGCATGTAAGTTAAATAAGCACAGTGACAAAATACAGCCTTGACATATTTCTTTCCCAATTTGGAACCAGTCCATTGTTCCATGTGTGGTTCTAACTCTTGCTTTTTGGCCTGCATAGGGTTTCACAGGAGACAGGTAAAGTGATCTGGTATTACCATTTCTTTAAGAATTTTTCATAGTTTGTTGTGATCCACAGTCAAAAACTTTAGTGTAATCAATGAAACAGAAGTAGATATTTTTCTGGAATTCTCTTGCTTTTTCTATGATCTAATGGATGCTGGCAATTTGATCTCTGATTCCTCTGCCTTTTCTAAATCAAGCTTGTACATCTGGATGTTTTCAGTTCACACACTATTAACCCTGGCTTGAAGGATTTTGAGCATTACCATGCTAGCATATGAAGTGAGTGCAATTGGATGACAGTTTGAACATTCTTTGGCATTGCCCTTCTTTGGGATTGGAATGAAAACTGTCCTTTTCTGGTCCTGTGGCCACTGTCAAGTTTTTCAAATTTGATGTCATATTGAGTGCAGCACTTTCACAGCATCACCTTTTAGGATTTGAAATAGCTCAGCTGGAATTCCATCACCTCCACTAGTTTTGTTGGTAGTGATGCTTCCTAAGGCCCACTTGACTTCACATTCTAGGATGTCTGGCTCTAGGTAAAGGATCACACCACCATAGTTATCCAGGTCATTAAGTTTTGTGTGTGTGTGTGTGTGTGTGTGTGTGTGTGTATTCTTGCCACTTCATCTTAATATCTTCTGCTTCTATTATGTCCATACAATTTCTGTCCCTTATTATGCCCATCTTTGTAAACCATTGCTTTGACTAGATGGACTTTTGTTGGCAAAGTAATGTCTCTGTCTTTTAATATGCTGTCTAGGTTGGTCATAACTTTTCTTCCAAGGAGCAAATATCTTTTAATTTCATGGCTGCAGTCACCATCTGCAGTGATTTTGGAGCCCCCGAAAATAAAATCTCTCACTGTTTTCATTGTTTCCCCATCTATTTGCCATGAAGTGATGGGACTGGATGCTATGATCTTAGTCTTCGGAATGTTCAATTTTAAGCCAACTTTTTCACTCTCTTCTTTCACTTTCATCAAGAGGCTGTTTAGTTCTTTGCTTTCTGCTGTAAGTGTGATATCATCTGCATATCTGTGATTATTGATATTTTTCCCAGAAATCTTGATTCCTGTTTGTGCTTTATCCAGTCCAGCATTTCTCATGATGTACTCTGCATATAAGTTAAATAAGTAAGTTGACAATATACAGCCTTGATGTACTCCTTTCCCAATTTGGAACCAATTCAATAGTGATTTTAGTATTTTCTGTTTGCTTTTTGCTTTTGCTATGGCAACCTTTTTCTTTCCATTAGTATTGTTAATCTTTCTTGAATAGGTAAATCTTAGATGATTCTCTAGAAATGCTACATTTTGATGAGTTATTAAATTTGTATTTTGTTCAAACTAGCTTTTATAATGCAGTAAAGTTCTTACAGAATATGAATTTTGAATCTGAATGAAGAATGAAAGGGTGCTGATAAAGTCAAGTATGGTAAGTATGTATAAATTTAAAGAGTGAATCTTTTTACAAATTATTTTACATTTTTTTGGAAGCCAAATTAATTTTTGAAGAAGCATATATGTGAATAATATGACAATACTGTCCAGTCTGTCTCTTATACACATCTAGATGTGTATAAGAGACAGATATAATTTCAGCAATTGATTTAAAATAAAAGCAAAAGCATTTTAGTCATTTTGGCTAAAATAATATGAATGATTTTATTTACATGCAAAAATTTCTCCAATCTATTTATTAGCCATAGGGTAATATTTGGAAAAACAGCCAGGTAAAAGAAATCTATGTCAAGTAACAAATTCTGACACTGAGAAAGAAAGTCAATGGGAATTAACTGACCTAAGTACTTTAAAACTTGTAGCTTCTATTATCTCTCATACTCTGATATATTTAATAAAATATGATGAGAATAAGTACTTTGGGGTAGATTAAATTTGTTTTCAATGGCTTGACAAATCAATCATGAAGTGAGATTTCTAAGATTTAGGGTGAGTATTTCTCATAAGTACTAAACTATATTTACTATGTATGCGTGCTAAGTTGCTTCAGTCACGACTCTCTGTGACCTGCTAGGCTCCTCTGCCCATGGGATTCTACAGTAAGCATACTGGAGTGGGTTGCAATGCCCTTCTCTAGTGATCTTTCCGATCCAGGATTGAATCCACTTCTCTTAAGTCTAATGGATTGGCAAGCGGGTTCTTTATCACTAGCACCACTTATAGCTCTTCAATTTTAGGTTCAAAATCTTAAAAAAGAAAGAAACATAAGTATTTATCCTTACAGTAAAATAGAATTTGAACATTGGACTACATATTCAGAGACCTCCAATAAATCAATACATCCATTTTCATAGTTTAGCAGGAACCAAAGTTGCCAAAAAATAAGTACTTGTGCCGATTTTAATTTTATAACACAACTTTTTGTTCACAACTTTTAAAAGATGAAACATAATAATTAAATATCCTTTGTTCTACCTATCATTAATTTTCACATGTACCTCATTGGGAAAACATGTCTTTGTCTTACATAAGCTGAAAGAAAAGCCAAAACCCAGGTAAATTAATATTTCTAAAAATACTTAAAGGTTGGAAAATATAGTTTTAAATTCTACCATTTAGTTTTAAGTTCTTGACCAAGATCACCAAAGTTAGTTTCTATATATCAGAAGAAAAAAATAATCAAGCAATCATTGCCATAAGTGTTGCCTTTTTTCTTTTGTGTAATCTGTCCACACATCAAGACTCAATTTATTAGTCAATAACTACTCTCTGTTTTAAAATGGGATACCTCCTGCCGTATCAATAAACAAGAATGTAACAGCAATCAGTGATTTCAGGCCTTCAAATGCGAATAAGGTCTCCCAAAAGGGAACAAAATGCCTGTAATCCAGGTGATTGCTGAGGAGTTAGGGGTGATAGAAGTCAAAAACGTAGGATGCTGGCTCCAGATAGCTGACATGCATATAAAAGAAATGACGAATTATCCCAGACTTTTGCATTTTCCCAAAACCTAAAAAAAGGAGTGCTAAATTCTTTAATTTGATATCTGGTTTTCCATACTTAACAATAATCTTTGAGAGGCAGATTGCCTGCCTCTTTTGTTGCAAACTTGTACATAATAGCCTGACTCCCCTGTTCTACATCCTCAGAGGAGTTTCTCAGGCCTACCTGAAACGATGTCTCCTGGGCTCAGAGTCCTAACACTCCCATCAAATAAAATAACTCTCTACTTTCAGGTTGTGACTGATTTTTTTAGTCGATGCTGAGAACTCTTCCTTTTTACTTTTTCATTATTCAATAACAGTATAGAAATAAATTGAAAGAATGAAACATTTGAAAAATATGTAAGGAGAGTTATTTGGAGACTGCTTTTGATAATATTAACATGTTTGTCCTCTTAAAAACAGAAATGAATGATTATGCAAAGCACATGGGAAAAACAAATATGACAAGCCTAGCAGGAAAATGAGATGTACCTGGAAGTTTTTACTCCATTGCACTGGAGAAAAGTCACTAATCACTATGGGAATTAGTAGCAATTTTTTTTTAGCTGATATATCACTGGAAATATTTGACCTTCATTTAACCTACTTAAATTGAACATTTTTATTTGAAAAGTTGAATGCATTCACAATGTGGAATAAAGTTCAAGAAAGAATATCCAAATTTTCTGTTTTACTAAAATTATATTAGTATTGCATCTAAATACATTTTAGCATGTTATAGCCATAATTTTTAAATAAATTGTCATTGGTAACAAATTATCCTATAAGTGGAAACTCTGTTTTTCAAATTTATTCTTTTCATTTTAATCAGCAATCTTCAATAAAGAAGATTAGAGTATTAAAACATTTCCACATTAAATATTTTATCATAATAAAAATAAAATTTGAAATAAATATTAGAGATATATAAAATAATTTTATAATAGTTACTTGCAATTTTGAAGTATTATAACTACATTGTTTCTTCAAATTCTGCTTTCTAATATCACACATTAATTTAATAAAACTAATACCAAACTGTGTTAGAAGATTCTCTTTGGAATGATGCCATTATGAGATTATTCATCTCATCTTTTTGATGGAAATAATCTCATAAGGATATAAATTTTATTGAATAGGGCACCTGGCTGAACAAAATATAACTGCAATATCCTCTAGTCAGCAGTAGAATGTATTGTCTGATAAAAGCCAGAGAGTACAATTAGGACATTAAGAAAAATGATCAGAAAGAAGAAAGCCAGGTTGGACATCACTGCTACCAGTTCATCTTCTGAGGACCACTTGAACATTTCTCAGCCTGTGTCCTTATGGAGTGGATTTGAAGGATCTAAAACACAATACTTTTATACAATGTGCAACTGACTGGTTCAGAAACAAAGTAAACACAAAGTAATAAAAGCATATCTATCTTTAAAAGGCAGCTCTCAGTAATGCTTCTCTTTGGCAATTTTTTAGTTTTTACTTTAAAGTTAAGTATATAAAGTATATAAAGACATAATTTTGTGTATAGTTGGTAGCTTGAAAGAATTTCATTGTAATAGAGGATCCTTGGAGAATTTACAGAATTCTCTTCCCTCAATTGCAATTCTGATCTTCTACATGGTTACAACATTTTTTTTTTCATTAATGTCTAATTTACAAGTATAAACCATTCTAAATGTATCAGAACAGATGTAGGAAATAGTTATAATTTAGATTTAAATCTTCATCTCCTAGTCACATAGTTTTAACCCATCTATCTTAAGAGAAAAAAAAAAAATTACTGAAGAGAATTACAAAGAAATTAAAAAAAAAAAAAGAGGTGCCACAATTTTAGCTATCCAGTCCTATCAATTTACCTATTATTGCACAAATGTGCAATACTTGCTGTTTTGAGCTGTTTGGTTTATAACAAGATGTGCAACATTGATAAGACAATATGAACTTATTTAGATATGCTTTTTCATGGAACCTCTCATTATAGCCCTTGGACATTTAGTTGAATGTTTTGACAGTTCTTCAGATTTTGTTTTCAACTTTCTAAAAGGAGATTATTTGACATGATTGACTTGGAATTTAATATGCTACACATAAAAATAAATATATGGTGGTCCAATGTTTAAGAATCTGTCTTCTAATGCAGGGGACATGGGTTTGATTCCCAGTCAAGGAACTAAGATCCCACATGCCTTGGGACAACTAAGCCCAATCACCACAACTACTGAGCCTGCAGGCTGTAGAGCCCAAGCAACCTAGAGAAGCCTTGTGCCACAAGTAAGACCCGAAACAGTCACATAAATTGGTAAAAAAATATTTTTCTTTAAATACAAATATATTTTAAAAATTGCCATTACAAAAATACCAAAGCTTAATGTTTAATATCATTACTCAAAAAATCCAGTCAACCTGGTCAAAAAACTAACAGAGTCCCACCCCCTATACAGATTAATTTCTTGAGCAAACAGAATAACCATTTGTTCTGATCTTGAATAGAAGCAAGTCATGTGATTTGGATGAGCTAAAGTTATCCTCATTCAACATCAAATTTCAGTTTGATGTAGTTAGCTTGTCTCAGCATTAGCTATTATGTTCCCATTGGTTCTTACTTATCCAAAATGGAAGGAGAGTGGGGCATGTATGGCATAAAACATAAAAACACATCTGTCTGAGACCATTTTCCTCCTTAGTTTCAACTCATCTATATTAGAATTATGGTAACATATACTTACTCCATTTTTTACTCAGATTTCTCACTTGCTATGTGCCCCAAAATAGGCAATATAAGGGTGTTCAAACCCTTCTGTGCATGCTATTCTTTCTATTATTGATTGTATGGACTTTGTTAGGAATAGTCTCATGATATTAAGCAAGTATGTCATGTAATTCATACAATTATTTTTCTATTAAAAAATAAACTTTTATATTTCTTTTGTATTTGCATGTACTCAGTAAGTGTCTGAAGATGAAGCAGATGAAGGAAAAAATAATTTTTCATTTATTCAAAATTGTAGCAATTTGTCATTTAAGATGACACCAAAGAAAGGTTTGGAGAGGGGATATATCTAATTGTCTTTGAAAAGCAAAGATCACACACCATGACCAAATGGGCTTTATCCCAGGGATGCAAGGATTCTTCAATATCCACAAATCAATCAATGTAATTCACCACATTAACAAATTGAAAAATAAAAGCCACATGATTATCTCAGTAGATGCAGAGAAAGCCTTTGACAAAATTCAATATCCATTTATGATAAAAACTCACCAGAAAGCAAGAATAGAAGGAACATACCTCAACATAATAAAAGCTATATATGACAAAACCACAGCAAACATTATCCTCAATGGTGAAAACTGAAAGCATTTCCCCTAAAGTTAGGAACAAGACAAGGGTGCCCACTTTCACCACTACTATTCAACATAGTTTTGGAAGTTTTGGCCACAGCAATCAGAGCAGAAAAAGAAATAAAAGGAATCCAAATTGGAAAAGAAGAAGTAAAACTCTCACTGTTTGCAGATGACATGATCCTCTACATAGAAAACCCTAAAGACTCCACCAGAAAATTACTAGAGCTAATCAATGAATATAGTAAAGTTGCAGGATATAAAATCAACACACAGAAATCCCTTGCATTCCTATACACTAATAATGAGAAAGTAGAAAAAGAAATTAAGGAAACAATTCCATTCACCATTGCAACGAAAAGAATAAAATACTTAGGAATATATCTACCTAAAGAAACTAAAGACCTATATATGGAAAACTATAAAACACTGATGAAAGAAATCAAAGAGGACACTAATAGATGGAGAAATATACCGTGTTCATGGATCGGAAGAATCAATATAGTGAAAATGAGTATACTACCCAAAGCAATCTATAGATTCAATGCAATCCCTATCAAGCTACCAGCGGTATTTTTCACAGAACTAGAACAAATAATTTCAAGATTTGTATGGAAATACAAAAAACCTCGAATAGCCAAAGCAATCTTGAGAAAGAAGAATGGAACTGGAGGAATCAACCTGCCTGACTTCAGGCTCTACTACAAAGCCACAGTCATCAAGACAGTATGGTACTGGCACAAAGACAGAAATATAGATCAATGGAACAAAATAGAAAGCCCAGAGATAAATCCACACACCTATGGACACCTTATCTTCGACAAAGGAGGCAAGAATATACAATGGAGTAAAGACAATCTCTTTAACAAGTGGTGCTGGGAAAACTGGTCAACCACTTGTAGAAGAATGAAACTAGATCACTTTCTAACACCACACACAAAAATAAACTCAAAATGGATTAAAGATCTAAACGTAAGACCAGAAACTATAAAACTCCTAGAGGAGAACATAGGCAAAACACTTTCCGACATAAATCACAGCAGGATCCTCTATGATCCACCTCCCAGAATACTGGAAATAAAAGCAAAAATAAACAAATGGGATCTAATTAAAATTAAAAGCTTCTGCACAACAAAGGAAACTATAACCAAGGTAAAAAGACAGCCTTCTGAATGGGAGAAAACAATAGCAAATGAAGCAACTGACAAACAACTAATCTCAAAAATATACAAGCAACTTATGCAGCTCAATTCCAGAAAAATAAACGACCCAATCAAAAAATGGGCCAAAGAACTAAACAGACATTTCTCCAAAGAAGACATACGGATGGCTAACAAACACATGAAAAGATGCTCAACATCACTCATTATCAGAGAAATGCAAATCAAGACCACAATGAGGTACCATTTCACACCAGTCAGAATGGCTGCGATCCAAAAGTCTACAAGCAATAAATGCTGGAGAGGGTGTGGAGAAAAGGGAACCCTCTTACACTGCTGGTGGGAATGCAAACTAGTACAGCCACTATGGAGAACAGTGTGGAGATTCCTTAAAAAACTGCAAATAGAACTGCCTTATGACCCAGCAATCCCACTGCTGGGCATACACACTGAGGAAACCAGAATTGAAAGAGACACCTGTACTGTCTCTTTCAATGTTCATCACAGCACTGTTTATAATAGCCAGGACATGGAAGCAACCTAGATGCCCACCAGCAGATAAATGGATAAGAAAGCTGTGGTACATATACACAATGGAGTATTACTCAGCCATTAAAAAAAATACATTTGAATTAGTTCTAATGAGGTGGATGAAACTGGAGCCTATTATAAAGAGTTAAATAAGCCAGAAAAAAACACACCAATACAGTATACTAACACATATATATGGAATTTAGAAAGATGGTAATGATAACCCTGTATGTGAGACAGCAAAAGAGACAGAGATGTATAGAATAGTCTTTTGGACTCTGTTGGAGAGGGAGAGGGTGCGGTGATTTGGGAGAATGGCATTATGCATGTATAATATCATATATGAAATGAATTGCCAGTCCAGGTTCGATACATGATACTGGATGCTTGGGGCTGGTGCACTGGGACGACCCAGAGGGATGGTACGGGGAAGGAGAAGGGAGGAGTGTTCAGGATGGGAAACAAATGTATACCTGTGGTAGATTCATGTTGACGTATGGCGAAACCAATACAATATTGTAAAGTAATTAACCTCCAATTAAAATAAATATTAAAAAAAAAAAGCTTGTCGCAAGGTGAATGAGTTTTTTCCTTTATTAGTTACATTTTGATAAGGTCAACTTTTTCATGAGAAGTCCTTCATTATGCTTTTTACAGATAGCTCTGAACAAAGAAAAACACAAAAACCGAGTGTCCCTACCTTACAGGAAATTTCTGGAGGTCTTATGCCCAGACTTCATATATCTGCAACATAAACAGAAACACATCTACTAGTTACTTGCAGTATGTAAAAAGCATTGAAAAGCAGTATTCTTCAAGTAAGCCAAAACTAAGACATTTTACCCTTTTCTCAGCAGAGATCTATTTTAGTGGGAAAAAACAGAAGATATCATGGAGCCATTCTATTTGACTAAAACTAAAATAAATAAAATAATAATAAAGTAGAAATTTTTATGATAGTGGAAATTTCATGATATTCTAGAGCATTGAGTCTCTTAAGTTTCAACTGATTCTCATATAGCAGTAAAATATAATGATTACATAGAACTTTGTAGTTACATTTTATGATTTGATTTTCATTAAAAACAAACAAACAAAAAAACAGTGAAAGATTCAGGCACTTAGGAAAAAGGTTGGCAAAAATGGATAGTAATCCCTGAGAGGAAACAGTGTGGTAAGCCTAGGATTGCCTAGTTGGAGAAAGTTTCCAGGCTGGAGTACAGAGAAAGGAACCCTGTCAGATCCTGGGGGTCTCCCTGAGTTCTGGAGACAGAGTTGGAAATTTGGCCAAATCAAAGTGGCTAGAGTTTTCTGGGCAGAGTAGAAGAGAGAACTGCAGAGAGACAAAATTTTGGAGATGTTCAGAGAATCCCGTGAGTACTCAGTTAAGCAATGATTAGTGCGTGTTGTGAAGATATTACTCATGGCCAGAAAAAGAAACATATGAAAATTCAGAGGGAGGAATATCTGATTTTCATATAAAAATTAGAACAGTGACTGTTGCTATCGGGTTGGAAAACCTCGCAATTCAAGGAACACTGATCAAAATATTAAAAAGGGTATTGCCTCCGTAGGAAAGAAAAGGAATCCTAGAAGAAATGTAACTCATCTCATCTAATGAAGCTGAAAAACAAGATCTGAAAAGATCAAGTTGTTTGCACCAACTTAACCATGTCTTAAACAAAACTCAAGGATATTTATGGGGATTTAAACAGTCCATGGGATTACAAAGAGTCAGACATGACTGACTGACTAACACACACACATATGGAAGTTAAAACTGTACAGCAATGAATAAGTTTATAAATATCCTAATCATGTATAAAAGATCAAAGGTGTTCACAAGTAATTTCATTTAACAATTAAGAAAAGGGAAAACAATATTCTCACTCTAGTTCTGCAGTTCATCAATATATAACTGATTTTGTGAAATATCAGCACATTGAGTAATCCATTCTTTTTATTTAGAGAGTTACACCACTGTCAAAAAAAAAAAACATATAATGATATTTCCTAGTGCTGGTAGTTCTTTCTCCTTAAATTTTATTTGCCTGGTTTAAATAAAGTGAACATGTCATCACAAACATGAGCACAATTTTATTTTAAAAACATTTATTTAAGAATATATTAATTTTTAGGAAATATTAGAAACTTCTCTCCTTACATAAAGGTGTGGAATAGTGTTGCTACTGAAAAAAAAAATGGAGTGAGGAAGAGTTGGCAAAAAAGAAAAGCAAAGAAAGTACTATGTACTGGAACTTAACATTTACATCATTTTTTCAGTCTTTCAAAACTATGACACCAGTGTTTAGGTGACTCACCACAAATGACTTTAAATGTTGGTTCTGTGATTAGTATTGTAGATTAATGATATTTACTGTCCTATGTAATTCAAGAAGCCTACTTGTTTATAATATGCCAAACTATCCTTATTGTACAATTCAGAATATTACCTATTTATAAAAATAAAATTCATGATTCAAAAAAGTAAATACAAAGGCTATTAGAAGATATTTTTAATTAAAAGAAAAAAATCATGATATGTTAAAATGTATGGAACACAGCCAAAGCATACCTTAAAAATATATTCACAGCATTTAATGCTAATAACACAAAATAACAAGTTTCAAATCAATTATCTATACTTTCACTTTATAAAATTAGAGAAAATAACACAGAAAACTAATACCAAATCAAATAGCTAAGAGGAAGCCATAACATGAAGAAATTAATAAAACTAGAAAAGCCATACAGGAAAGTCAAGGAAACTAAAAGCAATTTTTTAACACTTTATTGTTTTAGAGCAGTTTTATGTTTACAATAAAATTGACAGAAAGTACAGTATTTCCCTGTACCCTGCCTCCACATATGGATGTATGTGCATGCTAAATCACTTCAGTCATGCCTGAACCTTTGCGACCTTATGGACTGTAGCCTGTCAAGGTCCTTTGTCTACAGCATTCTCCAGGCAAGAATATTGGAGTGCTGGAGTGGATTGCCATGCCCTCCTCCAGGAGATCTTCCTGACCCAGGGATCAAACCCATGTCTCCTCATTGCAGACGGATTCTTTACTGCTGAGCCACCAGGGAAGCCCCCACATAACTACCCCCATTATTAATATCATTCACCAGAGTGGTACTTTTCTTTCCTTTATTTGTTTTTTAACCAAAGCTGAATTACATCAATACAGTATCATCACCCACAATCTATAGTTTAGGATTCACTCTTGTATTGCACATTTCATCGATTTGGACAAATGTATAATGAAATATCAATATATCCATTGATAAAATATATACAGTGTTTTCATTACCTTAAAATCTTCTGAGTTCTAACAAACTATCCCTTCCTCCAATTTTAAAAACCACTTATTTTTTACTGCCTCCATAGATTTTACTTTTCTAGAATGTCATACAGTTGAAGTAATACAGTATGTATCCTTTTCAAATAGCCTTTTCACTGAGCAGTATTCATTGAAGTTTCCTCCACGTCCTTCCATAACTTGATGGTTCAGGTCTTTTTAATGCTGAATAATATTCCACTGTCTGGATGTACCACAATTTATTTATTCATTCACCTACTGAAGGAGATCTTGGCTGCTTATACATTTGATAATCAAGAGTAAAGCTGATATTAACATCTGTGTGCAAGTTTTTGTGTGGGTTTTTTTAATTCGTATGAGCAGTCACCAAGAAGTATGACTGCTGGACCATATGGTTAGAGTACATTTAGTTTTGAAAGAAATCACCAAATTATCTTCCAAAGTGACTATACCATTGTGCATTTCCATCAGTGATGTATAAGGGGCAGTTGGGTATCATAAAGAGAAAGGAAAAACAACACTTATTCTCTACTGAGTATGACAATGAATTCTAGAATAATTAAACACTGAAATACAAATGATAAGATAATAAAGTTTTCTAGAGGATAATATAGAAGAATATCTTCATTTGTTAAGATAATTAACAAAAGACAACATTCACATGGCCAGTAACCATGCAAAAGGTAGTATAAGTTTGTAAACACTCAGAGCCATGCAAAGTGAAAACACTCTTACTAAAACACATGCAAACTTAACACTCTAACTCTCTAGAAATACTGAAATACAACAGACAATGATATCAGTATCTGAATGAAAAAAATCCTTCATACACTTATGAACAAGTGTAAAGTGGCACAACCACTTTGGAAACAGGTTGGTATCAATTATGTAATTTAACAATTGACACATAACCAGATCTAGAAATTTCACCCCCCATTGAGCAGATATGCTTGCATGTGTGTATCAAGAAATATATACAAAATTGTGTAAGAGCTCAAACCTGGAAATAACTCAAATGTCTATCAGTAAGATAAAGTTAAAAAAAATTTTTAAATTGTTTAAAAATATTTTAAATGTTTAAATTATTTATAGTAACACCACATAGCAATGAAATTAAACAAATCACAACTATACAAATAAAACATGGCTAGATCACACTATCATAATTTTGAGCAAAATAAAGTATAAGGAGACTATAATCTTTATGCTTTCATTTACATAAAATATCCAAAAAGGAGAAATTATATGTGGATGTTAGTTCAGGTGGTTAAATATAAAGAAAAGCAAAGAAATAATTACCATAGCATCAAGAATGTCAGCTAAGGTTGGTTGAGAGAAAGCAAACAACAGTCAAGAGAGTCTATAAAGGGAAATTTTTTGATTTGGCAATGCTTGGGTCTTTAAACCTAACTGGTGGTTACAAAGTGTTCACTTTGCCATGATACTGAGTTGCACATTTTTAAAATATGTGTCCCTTCAGTTCAGTTCAGTTTAGTCGCTCAGTCGTGTCCAACTCTTTGCGACCCCATGAATCGCAGCATGCCAGGCCTCCCTGTCCATCACCAACTCCCGGAGTTCACTCAGACCCACGTCCATCGAGTCCGTGATACCATCCAGCCATCCTCTGTCATCCCCTTCTCCTCCTGCCCCCAATCCCTCCCAGCATCAGAGTCTTTTCCAATGAGTCAACTCTTCGCATGAGGTGGCCAAAGTACTGGAGTTTCAGCTTTAGCATCATTCCTTCTAAAGAAATCCCAGGGCTGATCTCCTTCAAAATGGACTGGTTGGATCTCCTTGCAGTACAAGGGACTCTCAAGAGTCTTCTCTAACACCACAGTTCAAAAGCATCAATTCTTCGGCGCTCAGCCTTCTTCACAGTCCAACTCTCACATCCATACATGACCACAGGAAAAACCGTAGCCTTGACTAGACAGACCTTAGTCGGCAAAGTAATGTCTCTGCTTTTGAATATACTATCTAGGTTGGTCATAACTTTTCTTCCAAGGAGTAAGCATCTTGTGTTTCAAAACAAAAAGCTTAAAAATAAAGTTAACTGTGGATAAATAATTAATGGACAGATAAATGATACTCCATCACTGTTTCAAATTTAAGATGTTTAAAAACAAACTCAGAATCTTTTTTTCTCCAAATTGTTTCCCATGTTGGACTCCCAAATTCTGTCCAGGACATCAAGCCTTGTTTTGACTTCTAACTTGAAATATATGCTCCTTATACTGTTGAAGCAGAAAGATTAGGTACTTTGGAATCTGAAAACTGATGGTTTTAAATCTTAGCATTTCCTTTTATCTGTGAGGTCACAACAAATTACCTTACTGACTCCCACAACTAGTTGCTGCATCTGATAAATGACCATGGAAACTATAATCTATCAACATTAGGATTCAACGAAATGACAAACATAAAAATTTAGCCCATGGCATCTGGTCCCATCACTTCATGGGCAATAGATGGGGAAACAGTGGAAACAGTGTCAGACTTTATTTTTTGGGGGCTCCAAAATCACTGCAGATGGTGACTGCAGCCATGAAATTAAAAGACGCTTACTCCTTGGAAAAAAAGTTATGTCCAACCTAGATAGCATTTTCAAAAGCAGAGATATTACTTTGCCGACTAAGGTCCGTCTAGTCAAGGCTGTGGTTTTTCCTGTGGTCATGTATGGATGTGAGAGTTGGACTGTGAAGAAGGCTGAGCGCCAAAGAATTGATGCTTTTGAACTGTGGTGTTGGATAAGACTCTTGAGAGTCCCTGGACTGCAAGGAGATCCAACCAGTCCATTTTGAAGGAGATCAGCCCTGGGATTTCTTTGGAAGGAATGATGCTAAAGCTGAAACTCCAGTACTTTGGCCACCTCATGCGAAGAGTTGACTCATTGGAAAAGACTCTGATGCTGGGAGGGATTGGGGGCAGGAGGAGAAGGGGATGACAGAGGATGAGATGGCTGGATGGCATCACAGACTCGATGGACGTGAATCTAAGTGAACTCCAGGAGTTGGTGATGGACAGGGAGGCCTGGCGTGCTGCGATTCATGGGGTCACAAAGAGTTGGACACAACTGAGCGACTGAACTGAACTGAACTGAACATATCTTGTAAAATGTTGATTCTTATTTTCTCTGAATGCAAGCTGGGTATATGATCAGAACTTTTTGAACATATTTGTAATGTGCTAAGGAAGAGAAAAGAGCCCTGACCACTGGGAGCTAATATAGCCTTGTCAACTAGGTTGTTTTACTTGACATCAGACAAGGCATTCAGTAACCATGAAGAATCTAAAAGACCAAACAAATGCAAAATAAAACCAAAGTCCCACAGTTATGTCTCCTGCACATGTGCATCCTCAGTCATATCTGACTCTTTGCAAGGCCACAGACTGTAGTCCCTCAGGTTCTCCCATCCATGGAATTATGTTGGAACTTGTACAGAAACAAGAATATTATTCAAATAACAAAAATGACCCTAATATCCCCCTCTTCTTTCTAACATTAGTGACTGCTGATTCTGTACAAATTACTGCTTTAGGATTGGTTCATATCTCTTGCTTTCTAAATAAAAATTATTAGGATAACCAATCATAGAATTCTATCTCCTTGAACTCTTCCCCGAATCACCTAGCACAAGATCAAATCTTGTAAAACCCTTCTAACATCCTATTAATAGACAATTCACAGTCCAGTGTGTGCAGTGACTCTTTGCAACAAGTCAATAACTGCAACACTGATGCAGATGTGCCCTGGGTCATCTTTGACTCTGGTGATAGGTGATAGGTGAAGTCGCTCAGTCGTGTCCGACTCTTTGCGACCCCGTGGACTGTAACCTACTAGGCTTCTCTGTCCGTGGGATTCTCCAGGCAAGAATACTGGAGTGGATTGCCATTTCCTTCTCCAGGGGATCTTCCCGACCCAGGGATTGAACCCGGGTCTCCTGCATTGGAGGCGGACGCTTTAACCTCTGAGCCACCAGGGAAGCCCTTTGACTCTGGAGCACTGGTATATCTCACGCAGCCCTCGTTTTCGAATCCATCGTCCTCTACATGTAAGACCTGTTTCCCTTCTTGCACAAACTGTTCTGGCAACCTAAGTTAGATTTCCTTTCCTCCCTTTCTCACCTCCCATCCATATTAGAGATTGCTGAATACTTATTAGTCCAAAAAATTCTCTTCCTAAAATATACTATTTATTAGATATCCAATTTTACACTTCCATTTTAATACTTAGTGAGTGAAAGACTGTCAGTAGCTATTCTCTCAAGAGACAAGAGGCATCCTTTGTGCTGGTGAATCTATTGTAAACTGTGATATATCTACGTGCTCTGAGATAGTGACAAATGCATACCTGTAAATGGAAAAGCAATTTCCTCTTATGTTTCGTATAATGGTGTGTCAAAATTCTCTAATTCCTTTGTTTTGTCTTAAATAAAGAAAGGTTAGATTGTGAGTAAAAATTCTGTTTTGATAGCTTGAATCTCTGGAATAACCCCCACAGGAATTAACAGGAAGCAAAGCTAGTCAAAGCAATGTTTAGAAAATAGAAGTTTGTACCTTGTCATTATATTTCACATTTTCAACTAGACCTGCAATGAGAACAGTAGCTTCTTTTTTTTATTATTCAAGAGATACTTTCCAGTTGTGCTTTTTAAAAAGTATTTTTAAAATTATATTTTACATAACATGACACATAAATTGCACACTGTGGAAAGAATTGTCTGCCTTCCTGAATGAAACCATTTTAATCTCAAGAGTTTTATTATCTGTTAAAATCTATTTAAATATAGGCATTCAATTTTACATTACTTGACATTTATGGGGAAGCTATTTTACAGCAGCAGGTTTCTGAATAGACAAGATCACAACAAATATTCATGATTATATGACATGCCAGATTGAAAAATATGGGGAAAGAATGATCTAAATAATCTGGGCAGTTCATATACATGAATATATCTAATAAAACTGTGGATCAGGGGTCAACTAATACATTATATGTGTTTGAAAACTATAATTATGACATGTATAAAAACTATATTAGCTAAATATTTAATAATAAATCAAATAATAGAGACATGTAATTGTAATATGGGATATTCACTTAGTGTTTAAATCTTTATTTTTTTAAAAAAGAAAATAAGAACAATTTTTCTAGTTGAACTATCTAGAAAGACAATAAATAATATTTTATTTATGAATCATGATCTATCCATGGGCCAGAAGTTATCTTAGCTTTTCCTTCAATGATACAAAAATACCAATCACGAGCAGAGTTTTAGATATGGAAAGAGATGACATTATAGTTTTTTGTTCCACTTGCTCAAATTGCCAGCTTGAATTAGAGTTTAAGGAAATTGAGAGAATGAGCTTATACATCCAGAGCTTTCTACAACTGGCCTCATGAGTCTGATGTATGACTATTCAAACTGGGACTATTTTATGAACAAGAAAGGGAACAAATCACCACAAGATTTTAAATTACACAGAAGAATCTGCATGAAACTTCTATCCATCAAATGGCCACTGAAAAATGAGGTAATTACCTAAAATAATTTGCATGTTAAGGGCTAATACAGTATTACAAAGTAAAGTCCAGTTGTGAAAGCAATGCATAATTTCCTGATTAATGTCTCATGCACAATATTCCTCCATGCTCTGTCAGAGCCTAAATAACAATATGGCCAATCAATCAATCAAAAAAAAAAAAAAGATAACTCAGACAAGAAATAAATTCAGCTCTAATTAATCATGACTTGAATTCAGGGTATTTTAGAATTATGACAACTAATCACAGTATATTATCACAGTATATTATATTTTAAGGCAATACATTTAGATTTTAATTGGTCTAATTATAGATTTTCAGTAATTTAAGATTAGTGTGTGAAGGAAATTTTTTTCTTGGTTTATAAATGTCATCTATTAAGTTATTGAAGGAAACTTCACATTAAAATACCGAGTCTGTAACTCCCAGCTCTGCCGAAAGTTATGATGAGAGTGATATTTAGTCAGGAAGACTGAGAATGTCAGTGGTGTAATATGGCCAAATTTCCTTACACAAAGATTATGAAACAGTTCCCTTCTCAGTGCAAAGTGGAAGCATTTCTTCTAAAAGATTTAATCTCCTCTGTCGTTTGAAGGCAGGTGTCATGTTGAACAAAGGAGAAGCGGATGAGGCAAAGCCGCACTAATAGATACGAGGACTGGAGTCACTTAAATTCAAAATGGATTTCCTTTCACTCTTCTACTATTCTGTTCTAGTGTAAACTCTTTAAAATCTTAAGGTTATTTATAGAACTTATTATTGAGTTTTTTTCCATCTCTTTCTCTTTATTGGTAGGAAGGAGAAAGCAGAGGGAAGAGAAGCCAAAATGTTCTTCCTTGTTGGCGGGTGTGGGAACATGATGAAAGGCAGCCCATGAAAATGTGTCATAATTATTTTGGCCAGCCTGAACACTGACTATCTTTTTGCTTCTTGTCAAGAAGCATTAATATTTGGCAAGGGAAGAAAGCAAGTTTGGAGGTCAGACAGGTTGTTCTGTCTGGGCCCTGATACTCATTGATTGTGACCTTAGGTAAGTTACTTACCCTCTTTCAAGCCTGACTTTTTAACCTGATAACTGAGGATAGTAACATAACATACCCTACCAGAGGTTTGTGACTGTTGACTAGAACCAGAATGAATCACTAGTATAGTAGTAGACTAGTGACTAATATCAGTAACTCAACCCAGTGACTGGCTTGTGTAAGTCCCAAGTATACAATACAGATTTTCTTTTCTTTTTTTTTTTGCAATCAGTGTTGTTATCAAATCATTTATTTAACCTCTTATATTTGCTTTCTCATTTCTGAAATGGTGATGATAACAGTATATATCTGATACATTGTTTTCAGAATTACATGAGTGAATACACCTAAATTTCTTAAGTAAATAATCATTTCTAGACACTAGACACACGTAGCCATCCAAGTTCAAATGAATTAAAAAAGCAAAACTTGAAATATCACATGACTCACATTTCAACTGTTCATTAGCAACATATGGCAAATTCCTCCTATATTAGATAATACAGATTAGAATATTTCCTTATCTCAGAAAATTCTATTGAATAGCAATACCAGTCATATACTTAAAGAAAGATTTGTAGGGACAAGTGACCATTCGTTCACAGTGTTATCCAGTGAGTGGGGTGGAAGGAAGGGGATGAAGAATAGACAGTTTATAGAAGATGATTGATTTGTACTTTACATAACTTCATATTATTTCATACATGGGCTTCCCTGGTGGCTCAGACAGCAAAGAATCTGCCTGCAATGCAGGAGATACAAGATTGATCCCTGGGTCAGAAAGATCCCCTGGAAAACAGAATGGCTATCCACTCAAGTATTCTTGCCTAGAGAATCTCATGGACAGAGGAGCCTGGTGGACTATAGTCCATGGGGTCACAAAGAGTTGGATATGACTGAATGACTAACACTTAACACTTGTATTGTTTCAGGTTGTTTTAGATATGCTTATTTTACATTTAGGCATATATTATTTTAAAAATTAAAAAAATATGCAATAACAATTATGAACACTTTAATTTCATAATAGATTGAATTATAAAATTATCATTTTATAATTATATTACTTTAATAACTATATTACAGTTAATTTAATATATTAAATAAATATATTCATGAGTTGGTGATAGACAGGGAGGCCTGGCCTGCTGCAGTTCACAGGGTCGCAAAGAGTCGGACACAACTAAGTGACTGAACTGAACTGAAACTGTAATTTAATAAATTATAATTTTATTATTAACTAATAGAGTTAGTTAATAACGAAAGAATTATTCAAGGTACCAATTCAACAGCAATGTATCCTGTAGAATTCACTTGAAGCGACAACTTAGTTTTCAAAAAATATGCTTTTGAGTAATATGCCAATGTAACAAAACTTTCCAGAGGTTTGGTAGTCTAAATTCTTGCAACTGTGGTAGCTAAGACTTTTAAAATTTTTTCAGACATGAAATCATCTCTTAAGTCACGTATAAGTGCCATTCAATTCTCTGAAGTTGCATAAGAATATGTTTATTTAATATTTACTAACAAATAACATCAATAATGAAGAGCAATTATATCATCATTTTTCAAGTGATCTAATTTCAACATTCTTGGCCATTTTTTTTTTCCATTCTCATCTCTTTGCCCCTGGTTTCTTGGGATATTTTGATGCTAATGATTATTCTCTAATTTTGGAAATACACATATGAATTGGTCTTGTCCTACAACTCTCTCCTTGCTTCTCTCCTTCCTCCTGTGCTGTTCTCTTTCAGGTGAATATGTGGCTTTCTATTCTTCCTCCGTTACTTAAACAGTGTTTGCCCCAAATTTTATCACTGACTTTTTTCTTGCATCGCTTCAAATGCTCTTCTGACTATTCTACTCTGTTTTCATATTTCATATATCACCTATATACTGATTATATTAATTATGTACCCCCGATGAGAATTCTGCATTTAAATTCTAGACTTCTATTTTGTGTTATTTTCTGTATGCTCCATGGTCTCAAGCTCGGAGTTGTGTAATACTGAGCTCATCTGTTTTTCTAGAGCTGTATTTACAAAATAAATTCACATGTACACACCAAATTTTCCTCATTTGTTTTCTTTTCACTAATAATAAAGACCTGATAATTTTCTAGCTATATCTACTTTGGTGAAGGTGAAGTCGCTCAGTTGTGTCCAACTCTTTGCGACCCCGTGGACTGTAGCCTACCATGTTCCTCTGTCCAGGGGATTCTCCAGGCAAGAATACTGGAGTGGGTTGCCATTTCCTTCTCCAAGGGATCTTCTCGACCCAGGGATCGAACCCAGATCTCCTGCATTGGAGGCAGACGCTTTAACTCTGAGCCACCAGGGAAGCCCAATACCTTTCCATTAAGTCACTAAATCATGCTCATTCTGCTTCCTATTGTATGTAGTTTATACTCATCACTGTCTTCAGATACTTAGTTCCCCTGCTTACATTTAATCCCCCAGAAATTCTCATCTGAGCTACTACAATAACTAATTAAGTCATTTTACCTAGTATTAGTTTAACCCCCAAATGCTACCAAGACAATTCTTTCTAAAACATCAACTTTAAAAAAATTACTTGAAATTCTTTAATGACTTTCATCACTTTCAAGGACTTTCACAAACACTTTAGCATGCATGAGAGGTCCATTTTCATGGTACACATTTATCTCCTTAATCCAATTGCTATACCTACATTATAATGTTCCTGATCCCTGGCTATGTCAAGCTTACCTGCTCTTCCCAAAATGTGATATGTCTTCTCGTGCCTCCAGTATTCACTGTATATGGTTTTTGCTCTACTTGTAATCTTGTCTTTTTTTAAAACACGCTTCCTTTTATTGAATTATGAAATACATAGAAGACACAGTATACATCATCTGTATGCTGCTGCTACTGCTGCCAAGTCGCTTCAGTCGTGTCCGACTCTGTGCGACCCCAGAGACGGCAGCCCACCAGGCTCCCCTGTCCCTGGGATTCTCCAGGCAAGAACACTGAAGAGGGCTGTCATTTCCTTCCAATGCATGAAAGTGAAAACTGAAGGTGAAGTTGCTCAGTCGTGTCCGACTCTTCGTGACCCCATGGACTGCAGCCTACCAGGCTCCTCCGTCCATGAGATTTTCCAGGCAAGAATACTGGAGTGGGGTGCCATTGCCTTCTCCGATCACCTGTATAGAGCTTGCTAAATTATTACTAATTCACATGGAAGTACAACTAGAACCCAGTTAAAGGAAGTAAATTGA
Organism: Cephalophus harveyi; assembly: GCA_006410635.1. Lineage (NCBI taxonomy): Eukaryota > Metazoa > Chordata > Mammalia > Artiodactyla > Bovidae > Cephalophus > Cephalophus harveyi. Next base: position 553,696 of record SJYT01055806.1, on the reverse strand, counting down.
CCAGCCCCCCAGCCCGTCTTTTTTGCTTTCTTGAATAACTCATAATATTTTAAGCTTCAGAAACATTATTTCATTTTTGGTACATTTTTCTCATACTTTTTTTCACTTTCTCTTTCTCTGCAGAATTCAGGTTCTGACATCACTTAAAGCACCTATAATAGTGGATTATAAAGGTAAATCATTCACCTGTTTGGAGAGATAATGAGACCTCTAGAAGATTCATTCTTAGCATAATACCTATAATGGGTAGAAGTTAACATGTCATGAATAGCAGATTAATTACATAAACTATGGTTGTAAAATATTGTGAATAAAAATATCAAAGATAGCAAAATTTACTGAAAATTAAAAGGAGATATTCAGAAGTATAATTAAAATAATTTGAAGTTTCATTACTCCCCCCTCAGTGAAATACTTTCTTCATCTGGCTTTGAATGTTCACTAATCTCATGGATTTCGCTTGTCTTATTGATTTTTCTTTCTCAATCTACTTTGTGGATTCCTTCTTATATTTGCACCTTCCAATATTGGAAAAGCCCAAACCTAAGATTTTGTTTCTGCATATTTTCTTTATTTGAACACTCCATGGAAACAGTGTCAGACTTTATTTTTTTGGGCTCCAAAATCACTGCAGATAGTGACTGCAGCCATGAAATTAAAAGATGCTTACTCCTTTGAAGAAAAGTTATGACCAACCTAGATAGCATATTCAAGAGCAGAGACATTACTTTGCCGACTAAGGTCTGTTTAGTCAAGGCTATGGTTTTTCCAGTAGTCATGTATGGATGTGAGAGTTGGACTGTGAAGAATGCTGAGCACCAAAGAACTGATGCTTTTGAACTGTGGTATTGGAGAAGATTCTTGAGAGTCCCTTGGACTGCAAGGAGATCCAACCAGTCCATTCTGAAGGAGATCAGCCCTGGGATTTCTTTGGAAGGAATGATGCTAAAGCTGAAACTCCTGTAATTTGGCCACCTCATGCGAAGAGTTGACCCATTGGAAAAGACTCTGATGCTGGGAGGGATTGGGGGCAGGAGGAGAAGGGGACGACAGAGGATGAGATGGCTGGATGGCATCACTGACTCGATGGATGCGAGTCTGAGTGAACTCCGGGTGATGGACAGGGAGGCCTGGCGTGCTGCGATTCATGGGGTCGCAAAGAGTCAGACACAACTGAGTGACTGAACCGAACTGAGAGACCTCATGTGATCCCCTTGCTTTCAATATTTTTGCTATGCTGAAGACTATTAGTTTGTATACCAGTTACACACCAAAATTTAAATTCAGCTGCCTACTGTTTATGTTATCCTGTCAAACTTTACACATTAGAAACCAAGATCCTCATCTTCCCCTCTAAAATGTTCTGTACAATCTAGAAAATTGTAGCTCTCCCCTTCCAATTTTTTAAGGCCTCAAACCTTCAGGTAACTCCTGATTCTTATAGGACATCTTGTTAAACACATACTCAGAAAATATCAGAATCTGACCCTGACCCAATACCTCCACTGATAATATAGTGTTCAAATCATCATTCTCTCTCATCTTCATTTGTGTAGAAAAACCAGAAGTTTCTCCTGCTTCTGCTCCTATACCTCTGCCCCATCATTCTAGTCCCAGTTGTTGTTGTTGTTCAGTTGCTCAGTCATGCGATTTTTTGTGACCACATGGAATTCAGCACACAAGGCTTCCCTGTCCTTCACTTTCCCAGAGATTGCTCAAACACATATCTTTTGAGTCAGTGATGCCATCCAACCATCTCATCCTGTGTCGTCCCCTTCTCCTCCTGCCTTCAATCTTTCCCAGCATCAGGGTCTTTTCTAATGAGTCAGCTCTTTGCATCAGGTGGCCAAAATACTGGAGCTTCAGCTTTAGCATCAGTCCTTCCAATAAATATTCAGGGGTTGATTTCCTTTAGGATGGGCTGGTTGGATCTCCTTTGCTGTCCAAGGGTCTCTCAAGAATCTTCTCTAACACCAGTTCAACACATCAATTCTTCAGTGCTCAGCTTTCTTTATGGTCCAATACTCACATGATACTGGAAAAACCATGCTTTGACTATACAGAGCTTTTGTCAGCAAGGTAATCCTTCTCATCTTCTAATCCCAGTACAGCAGCCAAAATAATTCTGATAAAATACAAATCAGATCATGCTTCTTTTTTGCTCATAACCTTCCAGTGGATTTTTTATTCACTTATAATAGAAACCTACATCCTTGAGTTGGCTTGTAAGACCCTAACATATCTCAGCTACATATCTGACTCTATCTTCCACTTTTCTTCACCCATTCAGTTCTAGCTTTCTGGTATCCTTGTTGTTCTTTGAATAGACCAAAATGAACCTAGATCCAGACATCTCTGTTCTCTCTGTTTGAGAAACTTCTCTCTCACACAGCAACATGACTCAGTCTAAATCTCTCACCTCAAATAATGTGGTCATCACATTATTTAAAATTGAAATCACCATCACATTTCTTAGCCCTCTTTAAACTTTTTCCTTCACAGTAATTATCATGGAGTACATTGCACATTTAATTAGTAATTTTTGTTTGCTTATTCTTTTCTCAATTCTTGTAGAAAGGTAAGTATACAGGAAAGAGATTTTTACTGGTATATACTTAGTTCCTAGAAGGGTGCTTGACACACAGTCATCAATAAATATGTACAAGATCAATGACTGTCTAAAACAAATAAGAAACTTGAGAGATAAAACTAATGAATAGATTAAGAATTGGAAACCTATCAGGCTGAAACACAGCAAAAATAATCCATATCTAAAAAAGAAATAAATACATTCCAAAGAGAAACAAAACACGTAAAGAAACACTTCCCAATAGGGGGTCCAATAAAACTTATAGACTATTGAAGGATAATCATTCCTATTTTTAATAAAGTGAATAATATTGCTGAACAATAATTATTTTCCCTGATACTTTATCTCTCAGACTCCTCAAAATACTGAATAAAGTAGAAAAAGGCAGAAAACATTTCCATAAATTATTTGACCACATAAACTATATCTGATCTTCTTATGAAACTAGAGTTATAGAATGCCTTTTGGGAAATGCTGAGGAAAAAGGAATATTGTATGTGAGCTGTAATTCTGTCTCAGTATGGGAAGATAAAAAATACTGTGATAAATGAGCCTGGGAAACTAGAAAGCTTTTAAAATTTTCCTTAAAGTTGAATAGTAATTTGTTTAGTCATGAAGAAGCAAGGTCTCTGGAGATAGTTATTAGTAATATATAATAAGATGCAATCATATTACCTGAAAAATAAGACTTCTGAGATTTAGAAAAAAATAGAATGGAAGATTTTGTTTTGTTTTGTTTTTGTTTAAATCGAGGTGAATAATAGCATTTCTTAATTCTACAGAAATGCAGTTTATCTCATGCATTACACTTGTATATACTTCCACAAGTTTTTCATCCTGGAGATCATGAAAAGTTCTAGAAAAGATCAACTTACCAAAATTATTGAGAGACTGTAGCATGAGATAATAAAAGGAGCTGAAGATTTGGAATCAGAATACTTCCTGAAGTATTAGTATGGACATGAGCAGTGAAGTATTATTATCTCTATATTCAACTCCATGGGGAAAAAGCTGAGATTTAAGAATTCAGTTTTGTAAGTCTACATCAGAAGTCAAAATCGAAGACACGATTAATGCATAACACTCTGATATCTAAAGTTGGTTCATTATCATCTTTAGTTGATTTATTTGTCTAATATCAGTTACAATTAGGACCATGCCAGAGATATAAGCTTACATTTAAATAAGGTTATAAATATACAAGTGAAAAATGTGCTGGTTGTATGAATTGCAAATTAGAATACTCCTGTGTCAAAAAGATCACAGTTATGATGATATTGCCTTTTCTTTGCACTAAAAGTTTAAATTTTAATAAAGATTAAATGGTATATCTTTGTAATTTAGAAAAATAATAAAGAAAATAAGTTTCTATTTATGCATGTATATCTGTCTATGGAGAAGGAAATGGCAACCCACTCCAGTGTTCTTGCCTGGAGAATCCCATGGACGAGGAGCCTGGTAGGCTACAGTCCACGGGGTCGCAAAGAGTCGGACACGACTGAGCGATGTATGGTATGGTATATCTGTCTAATTGTTCCTACTTTCCACATGATATACTAAATTTACCAATTGTTAAAATCCTGGTGTTTCTCTACTCTAAATGAAGTATAAAGGACATAGAAATTAAGTGCTTTTAATATCAATGAAACAATGTTATTGAAATATTACACTTTATTTCTCTCCTTGAAATAGGCTTAAAAATCTTTATATAATTTTTCAATAAAGAGATTTTAATTTTGTATTTTTTAAGCAATGAGTGTGTATATCACAATAAACTATGGAAAATTCTAAAAGAGATGGGGATACCAGACCACCTGACCTGCCTCTTGAGAAACCTATATGCAGGTCAGGAAACAACAGTTAGAACTGGACATGGAACAACAGATTGGTTCCAAATAAGAAGAGGAATACATCAAGGCTATATATTATCACTCTGCTTATTTAACTTATATGCAGAGTATATAATGAGAAACGCTGGGCTGGAGGAAGCACAAGCTGGAGTCAAGATTGCCAGGAGAAATATCAATAACCTCAGATATGCAGATGGTGCCATCCTTATGGCAGAAGGTGAAGAAGAACCCAAGAGCCTCTTGATGAAAGTGAAAAAGGAGAGTGAAAAAGTTGGCTTAAAGCTCAACATTCAGAAAACAAAGATCATGGCATCTGGTCCCATCACTTCATGGCAAATAGATGGGAAAACAGTGGAAACAGTGGCTGACTTCATTTTTTTGGAGATGGTGACTACAATTCATGAAATTAAAAGATGGTTACTTCTTGGAAGGAAAGTTATGACCAACCTAGACAGCATATTAAAAAGCAGAGACATTACTTTGTCCACAAAGGTCTGTCTAGTCAAGGCTATGTTTTTTTCATTAGTCATGTATGGATGTAATAGTTGGACTATAAAGAAAGCTGAGCACAGAAGAATTGATGCTTTTGAACTGTGGTGTTGGAGAAGACTTGTGAGAGTCCTTGGACTGCAAGGAGATCCAACCAGTCCATCCTAAAGGAGATCAACCCTGGGTGTTCATTGGAAGGACTGATATTGAAGCTGAAACGCCAACACTTTGGCCACTTGATGCGAAGAGCTGACTTTTTGAAAAGACCCTGATGCTGGGAAAGATTGAGGGTGGGACAAGAAGGGGATGACAGAGGACGAGACGGTTGGATGGCATCACCGACTCAATGAACATGAGTTTGGGTAAACTCCGGGAGTTTGTGATGGACAGGGAGACCTGGCATGCTGCCATTCACAGGGTCACAGAGTCGGACATGACTAAGCAACTGAACTGAACTGAAATGATGGCTTTATTACAAAAAGTCATGCATTCTAGAGTATGTGAAAAAGTAGAAAGTGAATGGGTATTTGTACTCCAGATGAGGACTTCCCTTGGGGTTCAGATGGTAAAGAATCTATCTGCAGTGCTGGAGACCTGGGTTTGATCCCTGGATTGGGAAGATCCTCTGGAGAAGGGAATGGCATCCTACTCCAGTATTCTTGCCTGGAGCATCCCATGGACAGAGGATCCTGGCTGGCTACAGTCCATGGGGTTGCAGAATCAGACAAAACTGAGCAACTAACATACACACACAAACACACACACACACTCCAGGTTAATGAAATTAGTGCAAGTTTCTTAGCTTAATTTCTTTTCTGGCTGGGGTCAGTGAAGGGAACTAACATTTATTTAAAATTCACTATATATGGAATCTGCACTAATACTATGCTATGTGACTGTTTAATTCTTAAAATAATCCATGAGGCAATACTATTATTACTATTTTGCTGATGAGAAAAAGGAGATTCTGAAACATAAGAAATTCAATATGGGGAGGAAGATTGCAACTTGGTCTATTTGATATTAAAGGGATTCTTATATACGAAATTCAAATACTGCTCAATGAAAGCACAATGGGGTTTCAAGCATATTGTCACATGCAAATATTTGCTAAGATACAGAAAATTGCATAGAATTAGGCAAATTTGATATTACAAATCACCAGAAGCACTTTCATACCATAAAAATTGATATCTTCTTTAAATGTAATTTGATTAAAATGGAAATTTGCTGTATTATATTACCTATCTTAAGATGGAAAGATGCAGTATGACATCTGCCACTACATAGTGATAGAATTTGAACATAAGCTCATAATTTCCTAATCCATTACTTTTTCCTATTTGAGTTAAAATAAGAAAAAGTTGTGAATACTTCATAAGTAAACTTCTGAACCATGTATTTCTGCTTAATTGACCTGGCTGTATATGTTTTCAACATAATTGTATTATAAAACATTGCATTTTAAGGACAGATAAAGTTTACAAAATGAAACATACCCATTAGTATATCTAGGAAACTAAACAATAATCATATGCATTTTTATAATCTTGTAGTGACATTTGGGGGTTAATAACCTTTAATACTCATAATCATAAAATTAGGAGCAATTGCAAACATGTCAGTCTACATATTTCAACTCATTCCACACCAGTGATTTGAATAACTTAGTAAACAGAAAGTTACATTTGAAACACTTAACACACATAAAAAGCTTTTCAATCATGTATGTGTGTTGTGTTTGTGTGTCTTAGGTAACATTTTCAAAGCTGCTAAAATACTATCTTTTGATGTGTAAATTAATTTTAGTTAAACTTTTATGAAATTGCCATTGTATATTTAGACTCAGTTTCTAAAATTATTATGGTAAGATTTAAATCAATGTCTGAATACTAGAGAATATGCATACAAGAAAGGCATATACATTCACAAAGGAAATTTGCTCACCTTGTTGAAAAGGGATAAATCTAATTGTTTTGGATGTTCATTACTTCTCCACCTTTAATAATTTAGTAAGACACTGGTTCTGCAGGTCTGAGTTATTCTGGAGGCTCTTCCTTCCTAACAAGATCAGTTATACCAGAAAGCCTACACTGATGTATAGTCACATAAAGGTTCCTTGTCCCTCTTTTCCTGCAAATACATACAGGATAATAGGGTCAAGGTCACTTTCTATTGGCCAGTTTGCCATGGTTCATCCAGTCCACCTATGCCCACTCTGTGAACACCTCTCTTATGGGATAATTTGAGCCTGGGGAATGGTGTATTTTCTGCTGCTTCTCTGCTTACAAAATTTTGCCAAATAACCCCATTTTAACTTTATATGGAGTGACAGAAGTGGTGTGTGTGTGTATAGGAGCCTATGTCTCCCGCTGTACAACAGTGGTACAAAAAGTACATAATGTGGCAATGTGAATTTAAAAACATAAATACATAGTTATTTGGGTTTATATTTGGTAGTTATAACTAGAGAACAAAATAGTTTTCACTGTTGTCTTTCTACTGAGGAAGAATTCTCTATTAAATCAGGAACACACAATCAGTATCTTCTCTCATTTCTTCTAACGCCTATTTCTAACATTTACTAGTATCCTTGGACTTCTTTCTCATCACCATTCTTTGGTAAAGTGGAGAAAAATACTTCCATTTATATAATTGAAGTTGAGGTTTTGAAATACACAACTATCTGCCCAGTTAGTATTCTTGCCTGGAGAATCCCTTGGACAGAAGAGCCTGGCAGGCTATGGTCCACATGGCCTCAAAGAATCAGACAGGACTGAAGTGCTGAACGTGCATGTACTACCCGGTTATGGAAGCTGAGGAAGTATCTTTAGCTCCCCCTCTCAGACATTTCCTCTTCTCTCGCCCTGGAGAGTTACTTATTCATCTTCTATATTGTCCCTTTACCTGGGTATGTTTCCTATGTGTTACTTTCTTCAAACTCAAATTATTTTTTTACTGACTTATCTTCTCTAGAAGAGATATTTTTTGTCTCTTTTATTTCTTAAAAATTGAAGACATGATGATGAAGAAAAGAGACAAAGCCTCATCCACACTTAAAATCTGGGAGGAAAGAAATAGTAATAAAAACATGAAAACAAATGAATAAAAACATAAATTGATAAAAACAATACTGATAATAATTGGGGCTGAGAAAGAAATAAACAGATAACTATTTATATGTAAAACAGTAAGGGATAATCACCTAAGTAAGGTCTTTGGAAAAGGTAACTCGGGAAGACTTGAGCCTGAAACCCCAAAATAGAAAACACTATGGGAATTCCTGGAAAGAGAGTTCCAGGAAAAGGTCAGATTAAGCTGAACCTAGAATATGGGAGGAAAATTGGACTTCCTTCCTAAATTCAATCCATTTCTTCCAATAATATTATTTTAGAACTTATTATACACCTGAATGTAATGATGCAAATAAAATCTCTGTCTTCAATCAAGCTTATACTGGAGAGATGAAATATACAATGAACAGATAATCATATGTTAATAAACAAAATAATCTCTGCTATCAATAAGGGTTTTAAAAAACAGAGATGTTACTTTGCCAGCAAAGGTCCATACAGTCAAAGCTATGGTTTTTCTAGTAGTCATGTATGGATGTGAGAGTTGGACCATAAAAAAAGCTGAATGCTGAAGAATTGATCATTTTGAACTGTGGTGTTGGAGAAGACTCTTGAGAGTCCCTTAGACTGCAGGGAGATCCAACCAGTCCATCCTAAATCAGAGCAGTCCTGGTGTTCATTGGAAGGACTGATGCTGAAGCTGATTCTCCAATACTTTGGCCACCTGATACAAAAAGCTGATTAGAAAAGACACTGATGCCAGGAAAGATTGAAGGCAGGAGGAGAAGGATGACAAAGGATGAGATGATTGGATGGCATCACCGACTCAATAGGCATGCATTTGAGCAAGCTCCAGAAGATGGTGAAGGACAGGAAAGCCTGGCGTGTTGCACTCCGTGGAGCCACAAAGAGTCAGACACCACTGAGTGACCGAACAACAACGATAAAGAAAAATCTTAGTATCATGGAATGGTGGCCAAGGTGGCTTCCCTGAGTGGTAGTGTTTGATCAGAGTGCTGAACAATACAGAGGTAAATCAGGTTAAACTGGGGGAAAGGACATACCAGGCCACAATAAATCAGTGCAGAACCTTGAAAAGCCCAGAATATGTTTACCTAACTGGAGGAATAACAGGGATGGTGTGGTGGGAGCACTTATGTCACCGAGACAGCAGTAGAAAAATGAAGCAAAGTGGTAGACCAGGGCCAGTACATAATAGTGCACTGAATCAAACATCTGGGCACAGGAGACTAAATGTAGAAGTTCAAAGTTTAATTCAAATTCTATCTCCACATTACATTTTTACTTACATGGAGAGGACAGGCTTCTCACAATGCTTCCATGAAATCACATACTGCCCAGATATACCTTGCATTCACGTTAACTAATAATCAATTATTTTAAGCCCCTGTTGAACATTAATACTTTTCATAAAGAAATATTTTTATTTTAAAAATAAATATTCCTAGCTCTTTCCTATGAAAAGTAGAAGCCCAGATATGTATAAATATACATAAATGTCTAATGATATGCAGCCTGATGAGCAACAGAAGTAGAAAACCACTGTTTTCTATTTGTTTTGTCTAATTGACCATTGTTCATAGAAGACAGGAATTATCAGTAGGAAATAAGTTGTCATCAAGATGATTTCTTTCTCATTTTAGTTGTGTTTTTATCATGGAGATTACAATTGCAGAGTGTGTTGATGTGACTTTCAATCACATTTTGCTGCTCAAAATGTGGCAGCATTTGAAGATTTCTACATTCTCTTTTCAAACTTGAATTGTTATCACTAATGAAAAGATTAGTTTGTGGCCAATGAATACCATTTTAATGGTAAAATTTATGAAAGTTATTTTCCTAATACTACAGTGGTTACAAATTATCTAGTCATAACTTAATAGATATTATATCAGGGTTGGAATATTATTAAGTTTTTACTCATTGATAATTCTATCACAAAAAATAATCTTTTAAAGTATAGTTAATAAACCAGACTAATATCTATACTATATGCTCAACAGTTCTAAAATATTACCAGAAATTAAAATGCACAAAGACTTATCTTAATGTTTAATATGAATAAAAATATAGAAAGAAAATGATACTCAGTAATCTTCCAGCTGAACCTAAGAATTCCAATACCAAAATTGTTTTAAAGAATAAATTCTGATAGAACAAAATATATACTACCACATTATGCATATGAGTCTTGTGTATATTGAAAGAAGGAATTACATTAAATGTGGCATTGTTGCACACATGAAAGAAGAATTCTTTTGGGGAAATAAGATGTGTTGATATAATATTTTCCTTAATTACCATAGCAGCTTTCTCTTTAAATATTTTTCAAAGAATATTATAATGTTTAGAAAAGCAATGATAAATTCATAAATGTGTTACAGGTGACAAATTTAATGTTTAAGCTCTAGACTAGTGATTCTTTTGAGAAAGAAAGAAAAGGGTTTCAATAAAAAGGGACTAAGTGTGGTATATCATAACATAAAACTGCAATTGTTTTGATATTTTAATCTTCACATTTATGCTACTAAAATAAATTTTAAAATACTGTATAACCTCTTCTTAAAGAATATAAGAGCAGGCATATGCTTTAAAAACTTATAAAACATTGCCTTAGAATTCCAAATGACATGCTGATGTATGATATGGGGCTCAGTGCTAAAAGCAGGGCATGTGACATCTCTTCCTTCATTAGGGAGAGGAAGCCATGCTAGAGACATTAAGAAGAAAGCTTGTGTAACTTTTTAAACATCAACCCTCACTACAAATTTGACTGTGGTGGCATTTTTAACATAAATGTGGGAGAAATTGGGATTTTACTCTTATACCATTGCAAATCTCCTTTCTTGCAACACATTATTTTGAGGGAAAGATGGGGAAAGAAACTTTACTCATAAGTATATACAAATCACTAGCCAAAACCACACTAAGCACGTTGTATACAGCATTTTCTTTCATTTTCAGAGTACACTGCTTAGTGCATATTACTATTCAGCTGAAAAAAGACTAGCTGAATCGACCAATACCACATAATTTGTTAGGGTCATTGCTTGGGTATTAACATCTTCAGTTTGACTTCATCACTCTACTTTTTACTCAGATACTGTGATGTCTATTCTGAATTTGTACCATATACCACAACCCATTCCAGTACTCTTGCCTGGAAAATCCCATGGACGGAGGAGCCTGGTGGGCTGCAGTCCATGGGGTCGCTAAGAGTTGGACACGACTGAGCGACTTCACTTTCACTTTTCACTTTCACGCATTGGAGAAGGAAATGGCAACCCACTCCAGTGTTCTTGCCTGGAGAATCTCAGGGACAGGGGAGCCTGGTGGGCTACCGTCTATGAGGTCGCACAGAGTCAGACATGACTGAAGTGACTTAGCAGCAGCAGTACCACAATTAGATGAATGAATTTTAAGTACTATTTCTAAATGGGTCTCAATTCTATGCTATATTCCTTGAAAGATAGGATCAGGATGCATGGTTCAAACATACTAAGATCTCCTGATTTTTAGCAACAGCAGCAGCCAAACTAATTAAAACACAGATATGAATCCCCGTGGGCTTCTCTGATGGCTCAGTGGTGGTAAAGAATCTGCTTGCCAATGGAGGAAATGTGGGTTGGTTCTCTGGATGATGCATGGTTCAAACATACTAAGATCTCCTGATTTTTAGCAACAGCAGCAGCCAAACTAATTAAAACACAGATATGAATCCCCGTGGGCTTCTCTGATGGCTCAGTGGTGGTAAAGAATCTGCTTGCCAATGGAGGAAACGTGGGTTGGTTCTCTGGATTGGGAAGATCTCCTGGAGAAGGAAATGGTAACCCACTTCAGTATTCTTGCCTGGAAAATCCCATGGACAGAGGAGCCTGCAGGCTATAATTATGGGGTTGCAAAAGAGTCAAACAAGATTTAATGACTAAACAAACAACAACAAAAATGAATTCCCATGCTTCATGATATATTTGTTTTCAACTTATCCTCATTACTTCACAGCAGAATGTGATTATCAAAGAAAATCAGTCTAGGAGATTTCAGTAATAAATGGCATCAATGAACTGTTTATGTATGCATATATATTTATATTTATATATATATGTATAATCTGTCTTGGAAATTGAGTTTCTGTCTATGAATAACTTCAGGTCAATTCAGTCGCTCAGTCATGTCTGACTCTTTGTGATCCCATGAATCACAGTACACCGGGCCTCCCTGTCCATCACCAACTCCCAAGTCTACCCAAACCCATGTCCATCAAGTTGGTGATGCCATACAGCCATCTCATCCTCTGTCATCCCCTTCTCCTCCTGCCCCCAATCCTTCCCAGCATTAGGGTCTTTTGCAATGAGTCAACTCTTCGCATGAGGTGGTCAAAGTATTGGAGTTTCAGCTTCAACATCAGTCCTTCCAATGAACACCCAGGGTTGATCTCCTTTAGGATGGATTGCTTGGATCTTATTGCAGTCCAAGGTACTCTCAAGAGTCTTCTCCAACACCACAGTTCAAAACCATCAATTCTACGGTGCTCAGTTTTCTTCACAGTACAACTCTCACATCCATACATGACTGCTGGAAAAACCATAGCCTTGACTAGACGGACCTTTGTTGGAAAAGTAATGTCTCTGCTTTAAAATATGCTGTCTAGGTTGGTCATAACTTTTCTTCCAAGGAGTAAGCGTCTTTTAATTTCATGGCTGCAGTCACCATCTGCCATGATTTTGGAGCCCGAAAAAATAAAGTCAGCCACTGTTTCCACTGCTTCCGCATCTATCTGCCATGAAGTGGTGGGACCAGATGCCATAATCTTAGTTTTCTGGCTCTGAATAGCTCTTTACAAAATTGCTGTCTCTATGGAGCTGTCGAGAATAGAACACACATTCAGAAATGTCTACTGGACTGCTGATTGCATTGCTATAGGGAAACGCACTCCTGTGTGGATTAGCCAATGGGTGTCAGGAAGAAAGTGAATCACCTTTTAAAGATAAGGTATGTTTGGAAGCTTTCCTGTGTTTGGCATATTCTCCTAATAGGATGCAAGTGATGGGGAATATAATTATGATGAAATGATGTTTTATGATAGGAAAGGTACACTATGAGAGGTGGCTACTTTTTTTACTCTGATATGGCTTTCTCCAGGAGATCTCCAACTTGCATCTGAACACATCCTTAAAATTACTATGCTATAACACAGTAGGTAAAAGAGGTTCAAAGTCTTGAGAAAAATGTTTTTAAACAGTAAGTGATTTGAAACAGATTAGAAAATGATCTTCAATGCCATTCAACTATGAATTTGCAAAGGTCATAATAATTATGTTATTTCTGAAATGCAAATGAGCATTAACCTGAACATTAAAAATTAACATACTATCTATAACCGATGATAATCATGCATGCATTTTTTTCTGGAATTCAATAAAGATATTCTAAAACTCAAAATGTGATACAGATATGTGGTGTGCCTTTTAGACTGTATTGAAAAGCCATAAAAGGAGCAAAAAAAAAATATGAACTTAATAAAGGAGGATTAAACAAATTATTACATATTTGGTACATTCTCAATCAATCAGCTCCAGATTCTCCACCACATTTTCTAATAATTAATCTATCCTTTTCTAAAAGGGTCATATGCCAAATCTTAACTCATCCACCATAGTAGGCTTAGTTAGAAATACAACTGCAGAAATACAATTTCAAACTTAAGCAAAGGACATAATTTACATTTAGCCTTTCATATGTCACAGCATTTTAGCCTTGATAAAAATCACTTTGATTATATCCTGCATCTTAAGAACTTAAATTGCCTAGGCAAGTTTTTACTATATACATTTTATTTCTGAGTTCTCATTGGTATAATTAAACAGAATAGGTAATAGTCAGTTGATGATACAGTTAACAGTTGCTTATTTGACCTTGAGATATTCTAGAGACCAAATACTTTATGATCGTTCCCAAATTAATAGAATATTAAATGTGAACAGAGACGTGAGTTAGTCAATCAATTTTTCCATTGGAATGATGTGGATTCCAAAGACTGATTATTATTCATTCACAAAGTTGGATTCATGAGTGTGTGTGTCAATAGAAAAGTATTTTTTAAACCATTAAAAAGCTGTATTTAATGTCACAAATCAGTATTATAAGCTTTTTAAAAACTGAATTGCTATATAAAGCAAAAAAATCAAGGCATTTAAAAGCATCAATTCTTCGGCGCTCAGCCTTCTTCACAGTCCAACTCTCACATCCATACATGACTACTGGGAAAACCATAACCACCTTTAAAATTCTTCATCAATCTCTTGCTTCAGATAGTGAGTAATCATTCATTTTATTCTCAACCTTGAGGGCTCTTAACCAGAGTCTTATTTTAACATCCTTTTATACTATGCTTATTGTACATGTCTTCCCTCCAGACTGCAAGCTCTTTGAAGCCAGGGGTAGACTATTTTTATTTTTCCTTTTGCATCTTTATAGATCAGCATATTGTTGGCATATGTCTGTCTCTTATACACATCTACTTGGAAAGAAAATCATCTACAGGGTTTATATGAGTTTAATATTTTTGTTTTCAGTAATGGTAGAATATATTCATAAAAGATTAAGATGCATATAAACATAATCCAGTGGAATGACCAAAATGCATGCAACAGTAGTTAAGAAAAATATAGCTGTGGAAAAACATTTTGTAAATAAACCTGATATCTAAATGGTAATGTGAGGATTTGATTAATTGAATATTACCTGAATATTCAATGAATGATGTCTTTCACAATTAATACCACCTTCTTCAGTATGTAGAAAAAGTAGTTTTTATTAGGGAAATAGATTTCAATAGGAAAAAAAAAAAAACAATTATGAGGGCAGTTCACAACAAAAATCTGAAGTAAGACATGAAGGTCCTTTGTACTTTATCAATAACTTTTTCAGTATTGTCTGTTGCCTTTCTGGACTTTCCAGGTGGCACAGTGGTAAAGAATCTACCTGCCAATGCAGGAGATGCAGGAGATGTGGGCTTGATCCTTGGTCAGGAAGATCCGTTGTATAAGGAAATGGCAACCCACTCCAGTACTCTTGCCTGGAAAATTCCATGGAGAGGAGGAGACTGGTAGGCTACAGTTCATGGGGTTGCAAAGAGTTAGATACTACTGAGTGACTAAGCATGCAAGCATGTTGTCCTTTCAGCTCCCTCTAGGCTTATATTACTTTCAGTTATTTGTCACTAATCCTTGCTGAAGCTGAAACTCCAATACTTTGGCCACCTCATGTGACGAGTTGACTCATTGGAAAAGACTCTGATGCTGGGAGGGATTGGGGGCAGGAGGAGAAGGGGACGACCAGGGATGAGATGGCTGGATGGCATCACGGACTCGATGGACGTGAGTTTGAGTGACCTCTGGGAGTTGGTGATGGACAGGGAGGCCTGGCGTGCTGTGATTCATGGGGTCGCAAATAGGAGGACACAACTGAGCAACTGAACTGAACTGAACTGAATCCTTTCAGTCAAGAACGTGGGGGTACTAAATTTCAGCAGTTTTCAAGCTTCAGCATGCATAAAGACCATGCCAAAACTTGGTTAAGAATGCAGTTTAACAGATTGAAATTAATAGAGTTTGTGATTCAGTGTTGGGGGATAAGGAAGGGGACCCAAGTATCTGTATTTTTCAATTATTCTGATGCAGGTAATCTGAGACCAAAATTTGAAAACCCTGCCATGGGGAATACTTGAATGAATAAAAATCTCCAGGACCAAAAATGAAGAATTATATATGTGGGTTTAATGTTGGATAACCTAGTGGTTTCTGAAATTTACAAATAATGTGATCTTGAAAATTCAATAGTCTTGGTTCTCAACTTTCTCATATAAAATTTTGGGTATACTACTAAATGAGGTCTTGGGATATTTTGAATTTTGGGGTTTCCTAAGAATACTAGTTTTCTCCAGCTATCAGGAAATAAAATTCTATGGAGGAAACGCTCAGTATTCTTCAAATCAAAGTAAGTTGATTTTTGCCTGTTTTACTTCTTGCTAATAGTAGATGTCTCAGACATATTGAATATACAGAATAATATAGTCACATACATACATAGTTTTCTACCCAAAGTACCAACCCTTTTTCATATTTACCCTATCTTTCTTTGGCGAACTGCTTCTCTGGATACCAAACATGGCTGCCGTGGAGACTACTATTTTACAGTGTAATCTATCCCTCGGAGAAGGCAATGGCACCCCACTCCAGTACTCTTGCCTGGAAAATCCCATGGACAGAGGAGCCTGGTGGGCTGCAGTCCATGGGGTCGCTAAGAGTCGGACACGACTGAGCGACTTCCTTTTCACTTTTCCCTTTCTTGCATTGGAGAAGGAAATGGCAACCCACTCCAGTGTTCTTGCCTGGAGAATCCCAGGGACAGAGGAGCCTGGTGGGCTGCTGTCTATGGGGTCACACAGAGTCGGACACGACTGAAGTGACTTAGCAGTAGCAGTAGCAATCTATCCCTGGGAGCATTTGATTGATTCAGGTGCCATTACTCTATCTAAGGTAGACCAAAGATTCTCTTCCGTCATTTTTGACCTGAGTCTCAGAATAAGTAGTCACTTTCTAAATACTTGACCTTGTAAAATAAAAATCTCAGATAATACTGAAAGTAGTGTAATCTGAAGCAAGAGATTAGAAATAAAGCTCAGATAAGCAAAGCAAAGTTGAGAGTCAAAGAAATAGTTTTCATTCTCTCATTTCAGGGAACAGCAACATTGCTATCCTTGATTTTCACAACAGTTTCAAAGGTCTTGGTATGTTTACTTTTAGAATAACCCAATTTAAATCTTGTTTCTATGCCAACTAAATAATAACCCTAATTAATAGAGTAGATTTTGCATGTGAATATTGAAATTTCATTTATGGCTTCCTAAACTATACAATGTAAAGGTAAGGGAAGGTTTGTTTGAATCTGATTGGATTGGAAATTAGTAAAATGTAATTTTCATAATCTTGTTCTGTACCTTCCCTACACATATGTATTGGCCTTGGGAGTATAATAACCAGTGACTATGAAACAACTTCCCTGGTGTCTCAGAGGTTAAAGCATCTGCCTTCGATGTGGGAGACCCGGGTTCGATCCCTGGGTCGGGAAGATCCCCTGGAGAAGGAAATGACAATCCACTCCAGTATTCTTGCCTGGAGAATCCCATGGACAGAGAAGCCTAGTAGGTTACAGTCCACGGGGTCGCAAAGAGTTGGACACGACTGAGCAACTTCACCTTCACCATGAAACAACTGGATTTTGAGGAAAACAGTCTCCTTACTCCAGCACTGCCTGAGGAATTCAAGAATCAAGAAATATTAAATATATAGGATTACTTAGAACAATAAATATAAATTTTCAGGTCTGAATTTAAAATATGAATATTTAATAAATTATTTATTTATTATAACTAATATTGAGAGGACCTTGGACTGCAAGGAGATCCAACCACTCCATTCTGAAGGAGATCAGTCCTGGGTGTTCTTTGGAAGGAATGATGCTAAAGCTGAAACTCCAGTACTTTGGCCACCTCATGCGAAGAGTTGACTCACAGGAAAGGACTCTGATGCTGGGAGGGATTGGGGGCAGGAGGAAAAGGGGACGACAGAGGATGAGATGGCTGGATGGCATCACCCACTCAATGGATGTTAGTTTGAGTGAACTCCGGGAGATGCTGATAGACAGGGAGGCCTGGCGTGCTGCAATTCATGGGGTCTCAAAGAGTCAGACACGACTGAATGACTGAACTGAACTGAACTGAACTGAATATTTAGATAAGACTGTAGGAAAGGGATTCAATATATAAACCTCTATTTTTATTTTTGTAAAGCAAGGACATGTCATTTTGACAAAATATTTTAAATGTATATAACTCTCACCAATGATGACAAATGAATAATTTAACTTGTCTTTAAATTTTGCTAGCCTAAATATACTTGTAAGTGCTACCTTTACCATAGATTTTACAACTTATTAAAAAGTTTATAACTCTCAATATTTGCTGCTGTTGCTAAGTCGCTTTAGTCGTGTCTGACTCTTAGCGACCCCATGGACTGCAGCCTACCAGGCTCCTCCGTCCATGGGATTTTCCAGGCAAGAGTACTGGAGTGTGGTGTCTCAATGTTTAGTGCTATTTTATTTTTCAGGAGTATATTATCTACAAATCATTTATATTATTTTTGCTTTAAGAAAAAATGAATTTTGATTATTTAATACATACCTAGCCACATTCCGCCAGCTTTCCATATGTCTCCCTTAGAATCATAAAATGACAGACTAAATTGAAATTCTGGTAAAATCTAAAATATGCAATACATGAGAATAAAAATTTAATATGTAAAGTTCAAAAGAATCCCTAGAAAGGCTGATAGGGATAATGAACATAAAAGACCACATGAGTATTATATTTTGCCACTTTCATTATGGAACCTGCTTGGAAGATACTAGTCATTCATTAACAAGAAAGGGAAGAATTACTACTTGTCCTATGAGAGAGACTTTATCCAGCAGAAAGACTTGTTTGGTACTCTCTCATCTCTATATAGAAGGCAATGGCACCCCACTCCAGTACTCTTGCCTGAAAATCCCATGGACGGAGGAGACTGGTGGGCTGCAGTCCACGGGGTTGCTAAGAGTCAGACATGACTGAGCGACTTCACTTTCCCTTTTCACTTTCATGCATTGGAAAGGAAATGGCAACCCACTCCAGTGTTCTTGCCTGGAGAATCCCAGGGACGGGGGAGCCAGGCGGGCTGCCATCTATGGGGTCGCACAGAGTCGGACATGACTGAAGTGACTTAGCAGCAGCAGCATCTCTATACATTATTTCTTTAATAGCATTTTGCTGATGTCTATTTGCTGTATACAATTTAGAGCCATCCCACATTTTTAGGAGCAAAAAGTGTACAGATTTATATCCAAGGATATTACATCAAAATAAATGAAGAATGGGGAAATTGCCCTTAAGATGGTTAAACAAAAGCGTTGCTGCCTTGTTCAACTTCTCACAGAGTCAGACACAACTGATCTACTTTCACTTTCACTTTCTTTCAGTGAATGGAGAAGGAAATGGCAACCCATTCCAGTATTCTTGTCTGGAAAATCCCATGGACAGAGGGGCCTGGTGGGCTACAGTTCGCTGGGTCACAGACTTGAACACAACTGAGTGACTAAGTCAGTGAATGGGCTAATTCCTTCTTGAACAAGTAATTACCTTCAACTCCTCACACCAGTTGAGACTCTGTAGTTCTAACTATAATCACTTGTGCCTACGCTGCCACGGGTGTTATGACTGGGCAGGTCCAGAGAACTCAGTACAGGGTGGTTTGTTACCCCAAAAATGTAAACTAAAAACATGCTGTAGAGCAGATCTTTTTCTAAAAAATCTGACAAAAATTCATCCCATGCTTCCTCTCACTAAACATGGTTATTTTTTAAAGTCACAATGGTTAATTGTTGGCATATGTAGTGGGCCTCTATTTCTAATCATGTAAACGAAAAGTCCATGAGATATCAAAACAACTCTTAAACTTAATTTTTAATCATACTGTGACCAGTAGACTGTAAATGCTTTTTTCTTAAACCTAGGGTTTTGTATTTAAGACATTTCTTTTTATCCACCATCAAATTGTGTAGTTAATTCATGTTTTCACCTCATACTTTCATAGAGCATCTTCTACATACAGAAAATGTTAAGACCTCTAAGCACTCAAACATGAATAAAATGTCTTTAAAGTTGTATGTACTCTGTCCATCTCTGCCAAATCCAGTTAACAGGTCTGTGCCTGACTTTCACAATTTTGTCACTCCATTGAAAACACAACAAAATTTGTTTGGTATTTAATACGACTTTTCTTACATAAAAGAACATCACAAAAAGTAATCCTACAAAACTCGTATTTAATACAGAGATATTCTTGAGGACGTTATGTATGATTTCACTCAGGATATTTTACTTTATCCAGAATTCAGTACAGGATATTCCTGTTTCCCCCTCTGAAATTTCTAGGATTTTTTTAAAGTTTTTTTTTCTTTGTGTATGTGTGTATATTGTATGGAATTGATGGTAAATGTTGTAGCTGGTTGTAATATTGTACATTACAGCTACAATGTATTTTTATGTACATCAAAATACATTACATTACATTTTGATTTATCAGTAGAAACGTTAAAGCTAACTCTATGATCAGATCAAGGTATTGGTTAGTATCCTTAATTTATTGCTTGTTTCATATTATCATTTTAAAGTTTTTATATCTGATTTTATAACTTGATTGCAGGTAATTAGTTAAAGTAGGCTACACATATGTATATACCTGCAAGCACATAAAAAGAGAAGGATAAATGGAATAAGAAATAGAAGAGAAGCAAGAAAGCAGGTAAAAATGGAGAGAAAAAAATAGTTATGGCAGACATTAGACAGGTAGCCCCTGAGTTGACTCTCATCTCTAGATATGTTGTACTTGATCTTGCACAATATGCAAAATAACTAGGGTTTAAATTAATTGGTCAACATTTAAACAATATCTCAAAAATCATATTTGGTTTATATTGAAAAACTGGAAAGCATAGAAGAACATTTATATTATTTCGTGGAAACTGTTAATAACTATTGCCCTCTTTAGGCAAGTAGGCACTCTTCAGGTGCTAATACTTAATGTGATTATTTGTAATGCTAACTTTGTCCTCTCCACATATTTATACTGTTTTTTCAGCCTATATATTCACTTTAGATTTTACCACTGAGGTATGATTCCTGTTTCTTTGGGAAACTCAATGATAAAGGGCATACAGGTACACACACAAATAAAGGCATATCCCACTTACTGTCTTTTAATTAAAAATGAAGTGGAAAAGAGTTCCATAAATATGAGTAATAAATAAATCAAAGTCTTGACAGCCCCTTTGGAGATGCATTCTCTACAAAGTGATTGAAAACTAAATTAACATGAAAGTATGGGATAACTGACTCTCCATTACTCTTTACAGATGTTGAAATGGTAGAGCAAGCAGGTAGAGTGAGGTCCCATACCCATCTAAGGTTCACACATGGGATGCTGCATGTCATTCTGTTTGTTCACTCTGAGAAATTGTCAATATATTTGTTGACAATCAAATAGAAATTATCATTAGCTTAGAAAGTTTGTTAATAGC
Source organism: Cephalophus harveyi (assembly GCA_006410635.1). Classification (NCBI taxonomy): domain Eukaryota; kingdom Metazoa; phylum Chordata; class Mammalia; order Artiodactyla; family Bovidae; genus Cephalophus; species Cephalophus harveyi. The sequence continues at coordinate 532,496 of SJYT01055806.1, read as the reverse complement.
AAAGCAACTCAAGAGCATAAACAATGCAGATTGGCAAGTGCCATTCAAACTGAGAAAAGTACAGTATTACACTATACTAAACAGCTATGAATAATTGGTGCTCTAGTGATGTATACCTGTAAATATGCTGTTAAGCACACTGCTATAATAGATGCAGAAAAAATGGGGCATAATGGAGGACAAAAGAGAGAGATCAGGAAAGATTAATTCTAGCTGGGGGTTTTGTGGAGACCTTGAAGAGGGTGGGTATGAACAGGGATTTAAGTAACCAATATAGGCTAACAAAGAAAATGAAAAGATGTATACTCGCTCATCACTCAGGATAACATTTTTTCTTAATCCTAAATTAAACTTGCACAGAGATAAACATTTATGACAATTAGGGCTATTGCCTGAAGCATTTTGGCTCACAAACTAAGTGCAATGGTTAATGAGCAAAGATTTCTGTTCCTTTGCATGCGTGAATACTAAGTGTAGAATTTATCATTCACTAAATCATATTCACTTTTTTCTTATGCATTTCACCAGTGGTTGCATCAATTGTCATTTAACTGCTCTAAATAATGTGTTCTCTTCCCTGTTGTATTAAGCTTTTCCTATCAAGGCTAATGATTTTCTGATTTCCACATGCCAGTGATTTTGGGCAGTAACAAACGATGCCTCTCTTTCGAGTGTTGCAAGCAGCTTAAATTATATTTTACAAACCCATTTAAAGGATCATTAGTTAAGTTAATATCCTTGCTATTCAGGAGCATAGAACAGTTGTAAAGTATAGGCTAACTTAATACTACTATATTCTCTAGCATTTCAATAGATAAAAAATAGCTTTTAATCTCTATAATATAGGTAACTTTGGCCTAAATACATCATTATACCTACTTGTTTGTTGATACTCTAATTCTTGTGACTTCTATAAAAGTTAATGGCACTTGAATAAACTGTAGACTACAAACAATAATAAAGTTGCTCTAAGTTGTTCTAGTTCTTAACCATCAGGTTACTATCCAGTTATTTACATAGTACATCTTGTTGTACTTCTCATAATGTTTTATTTCTGCAGACAATACTGCTTACAAAATTTTGGTCTGGGTTAGAAGAAATTTTGAAAATGTTAATGAAAGCAACTTGTTTTAAAAATCTATTTATGGAGGTCTTATCCTCTTTAGTCTTGAGAAAATCCATCATGAATATCTATAATATAAAATGGGAGGATTTTGTTTAACATGCCTGATGACTGACATATCAGCAAGGAGCTGGCTTTGTACTTCAAGTAGGAGCAAAAGGGCAACTAAATATCCTTTGTTGAGACAAGCTTAAATATACATGGATCTGTCTTCCTCCTAATCATAACTCAAACATTAAATACAATATAGTGCCTGATTGCAGCCATGTGTTGAGAGTCTATCTAAATGACACTGTGCCACTAGAGACGTGATACATTGATTTCTTCATATTGAGGAGTGGCTGACACCCTCCATGTTCCATACCAGTTTGTGCATCTTTATACAGATTATTTTTTACTATGGGCAGTGGAAGGACAGTTCATGGGACACTGGAAACTCCAGCATTAACTCATCAACAGCCACTAACCCAGAGAATCTAATGCCAACACTGCACTCAAAAGATCAGGTAGATTCCAGTCATTGAGAGTTACCACTTAGATGGTTAGCACCTTGTTAAATATCTTTATAATAACAGTTAGTTACATTAATTACTGAGTATGGGTGAATCCTTTCAGATATCAGATAGAAAGTTTACATGCATGAAAGAAAGGAAGTATAAGCATTGAGTCCACTGGACATCATATAAACTTTACAGAGCCATCAGAAGCCACATCTTTTGCCCTCTTGACTTCAGTCCATTGGTACATGAGAAAAGAAAGCATCATGATTCATGGAGAGAAAGTTAAAGATTACTCTATTAATTGCTATATTTTTTCAAAGGGTTTAGATTATATCTTCCAGTAAATTTTTGATGACAAAGACCATTAAAAAACATTTGAAAGAATATTAGGGATAATCATAAAAGTTTTTATTTGAAAGGTTGTGAGCCATAAATTAAAATTGTGAGTCTGTTGAATATTGGAAATAACACCTAGGAGGGTGCAGAAAAGCTCCTGGGTTTTGTGGTGGGTGTCCATGAAGAAACCTACTAAACATTTAGGAGGCTAGAGGTACTGTACATAATGTGATTATTTTCTAGTAGCAACTAATGCACCAATAGTTCTATGAAGGAAGTGAGTGTAAGTGAACATGTCTAGTATCTTTTTGAGTATAGTTTTAGAGGGTACTTTTTTAATACTGTCAGGATAGAGACAAGCAACTGATTTCTAGCAAACCCAGTAAGGGAGGAAATGACAATCTTAGTAAGTTCGATAACACATCATTTACAACTATCTTAGAAGCTATTAACAATAGATAGCATGTGTGGTTTGGCCCCACATTTTAGCTTGTTGCACCATTACATCTCAGTTCCCACCTGAAAAGGGCATGTGCCCCAAAATAGTTTGCCTCTTGAGTTTCAGGCACTGACCTCACTAAGATCACAGCAGGGCTGTTGTGACCCATACCTTATAAACTTCATTTGATTTCACTGTGCAGCTAGATTCCTTCATTTTCTTGATACTCTGACCATAATATTCATTTTATATATGATAAATCTCCCTGAAGCTATTTTAATGGAGGGCATGTTCGTCTGAACAAATGATATCACTATAACAAAGGATGATGGAAGGAAGAGAATGTGAGAGGCAAAATGAGGCAACAACAGATTGTATTTATTTTCTACTATGTGTTATAGCTGAATTAAATGCTTACCCCCCAAAATCTCATTCAAATCTCTTAACCATGAACTAAAAATGTAGATGACCTTAAGAATTATCCTGCAATAGAAAACAACATCCCACCACATGGTGAAGAAAATAATATGAAATTTATGGTGGGTGCCTAAAACATTGAGCTTCCCAGATGGCACAGAGGTAAAGAATTTGCCTGCCAATGCAGAAGATACAGGAGATATAGGTTTGAGCCCTGACCTGGGAAGATCCCCTGGAGGAGGAAATGGCAATCCACTCCTGTATTCTTTCCTGGGAAATTCCATGGACAGAGGAGCCTGTCAGGCTACAGTCCATGGGGTTGCAATGAATTGGACATGACTAAGCAACTGAGTGTGTGCCTGAGACATTGAGACATTTTAGAAATAAGGAAACAGGCTTAGAGAAGCGTAAGGTACTTGCCCAATATAAAAATCCAACAGTGAGCATCAAAGTCAAATACAAACCGAGCTTTTCCTTTAATCATTTTTAATTATTCCACTATACAGTGTTGCCTCCACAAATTGTATATAAACTACTTTCACACTTTAAATGAACCAATCACATTTCATGATTTTTAGAAACATAAAAATCATCTTAGCCAATAGCTTTAAATGTTCTTCTTTATTAGTTTTTAGTACAAAATCCAAGCTAAATCTTGATTGTGTTCCTTTATGCACACGTTGGTTGAAATACCAATAGGAAGAAAATGAACAATTCAGGATTTGAAGAAGGAAAATGTCATGGCCACCTATTTTCAAAAACTGGCCAGTTTTTAATAGTTAAATGCACTATGTTTGATTCTGTAATTGAAGACTACTTAAAAATATTCCCATAGTTCACTGGTTCCTTTGTAAAAACAGTAAGTATGTGTATATAGTATACATATACACGTGCGTGTGTGCTAAGTCACTCCAGAAGTGTCTGACTCTTTGTGATGCTATAGACTATAGCTCACCGGGCTCCTCTGTCCATGGGATTCTCCAGGCAAGGATATTGGAGTGGGTTGCCATGCCTTCCTCCAGGGGATCTTCCTGACCCAGGTACTGAACCCGCCTCTCCTGGGACTCCTGCATTATAGGCAGATTCTTTACTTCTGAGCTACCAGGGAAGCCCCATATATATACACACATATATACATACACATACACCGAAGGTGCGTGAAGACACTATAGTGAGCTGGTAACTGTACTGAATCAGATTTCAGCAGGAACGTCATCTCAAGCATACAAATACCTTTCAGATCTTCAATGCCTGCACTTAATTATGTACTATCTATTTTTCAAAAGCTTTTATTTTTGCACTCTCTACAATGCTAAGGATTGATGTTTATAAATTGGCACATAAAAATATCAGAGTTTATACATTTATGTGTATAAACATACATTAAATGCTTTCAAAGAAAATATTATCTGCTGCATTGTGCAAGTATGTTGAAATTAAAATATCTTTGTTAACATACTACTTCTGTTAGTATTCTTAAAGCTGTTTTGAAATTCAATCTTTTTCTCATCAACACAAAAGAAATTCTAATATTGTGACATAGACAAGATTATAATTGCTTAACTATTTGTGCAATATGGCAAATTATACATACACATACACCGAAGGTGCGTGAAGACACTATAGTGAGCTGGTAACTGTACTGAATCAGATTTCAGCAGGAACGTCATCTCAAGCATACAAATACCTTTCAGATCTTCAATGCCTGCACTTAATTATGTACTATCTATTTTTCAAAAGCTTTTATTTTTGCACTCTCTACAATGCTAAGGATTGATGTTTATAAATTGGCACATAAAAATATCAGAGTTTATACATTTATGTGTATAAACATACATTAAATGCTTTCAAAGAAAATATTATCTGCTGCATTGTGCAAGTATGTTGAAATTAAAATATCTTTGTTAACATACTACTTCTGTTAGTATTCTTAAAGCTGTTTTGAAATTTAATCTTTTTCTCATCAACACAAAAGAAATTCTAATATTGTGACACAGACAAGATTATAATTGCTTAACTATTTGTGCAATATGGCAAATACTCATTTTGCACATATCAACAGAGATGTTATGTGGATAAAAATGTTTTCATTATGTATTTGAGTTCTTAACAAATGTGCTTACATCAAAATCTTAATAAGTTTAAAATGTGTGTGTGTGTTTTTTTTTCTCTGTTAAATAATAACTACTTCCATTTCTCACTACAGTATTTTATAATTCATGCATTCAGGAAATCTTTACTTTTCTGTGTACTTGGTAACAGGCATTACAGTAGGCTGTATGGATAAAGCAGTGAGCTTCGCTCACAAGATTATTGTCTTCAGTGAACTTACAACCTAGCCCTTGCCTCTTAATTCTGTGTTTCCTTGTCTCAGGCTCTATTAAAATATATGTGTGGAGCCTTACACCAACCCTATTGAATCAGAATCTCAGTGATTATTCCTTACCAACCCTATTTTGAAAAATAAAGAAAAAGCTTTATTTTTTAGAATACTTTCAAGTTTACAGAAAATCACAAAGATAGTACAGAGAGTTCCAATATACCCTATATCTAGCTTCCTCTAGGAGCAACACTATATTCTTATGGTACATTTGCTATAATGGATAAACCAATGGTAAGGATCAGCAGTAAAGAATCAGTCTGCCAAGCAGGAGACATAGGTTTAACCCCTGGCTCAGGAAGATATTCTGGAGAAGGATATGGCAACCACTCCAGTATTCTTGCCTGGGAAACCCCATGAACAGAGGAGCCTGGCAGGCTACAGTCCAGTGGGTCACAAAGAGTCGGACACGACTCAATGACTAAATAACAACAGCAATAACAACAACAGTACATTATTATTACCTAAAGTTCATAGTTTATTCAGTAATTTTTAACCAATGTCTTTTTCTCTTCCAGGATCCTATCCAGAATGCCCCAGTACAATTAGGCATCATGTCTCCTTAGGTTTCTCCTGGCTGTGACGTTTTCTCAGACTTTCCTTATTGTTGATGATCCTGACAGTTTTGAGGAGTATTTGTTGTGTATTTTGAGGAGTATGGACTAGTTTTAAGAATGTTCTTCAACTGGGATTTGTCTAATATAGTCCTCATGATTAGCCTGGAGTTACACATTTTGAGGACGATGGCCACAAAGGTAAGGGGCCACTTCATCGCATCTTATGAAGGATACATGCTGCCAAAATGGCGTATCACTGTTGATGTCATCCTTGGCTACGTGGCTGACATAGTGTTTGTCATATTTTTCCACTCTAAAGTTACTCTTTCTGCCTGCCACATTCAACACTACACTCTTTGGAGGAAATTACTCAGCACAGCCTGTATTTAAGGGGCAAAAAGTAAGGCTCTGACTCCTTGAGTGTAGAGAATTTCTATCAACTATTTGGAATTCTCTCTCATATTTGTCTTCTCTCATTCATTTATATATTTACTTGATAATCACCTTATACAGACTCATGAATATTTATTTAACACTTTTATCTGTAATCCAATACCACATTGCTTTTTGTACGGATTTTTCTAGTTTTGGCCATTGAGAGCCCTTCCATCTGACTCCTGTGTTCAATCATCACTGCAGTAATTTTTTTAACTTTTTATTTTGTATTGGGGTATAGGCAACTAATAATGTTTTGATAGTTGCAAGTGAACAGCAGAGGGACTCAGCCATACATATACATGTATCCGTTCTTTCCCAAACTCCCCTCCCATCCAGACTGTCACATAACATTGAGCAGAGTTCAATTTGGTATACAGGAGGTCATTGATTGTAGCTTTTTTGAGAACATCACATTCTGAAAACTATAAGATGCTACAGACTCATCTTTTATATTTCTTGTCCCAGTTCTAGAATCAGCTATTTCTCTTAAAGTCCTGGGTTTCTGTTTTTTTGGAGAATGGTATTAGAAACCAAAATCTGTGTGCTAGGTAGGCTTGTTGCTACCAGAGTACCTCTCAGGTGACAGGGCAAAAAACAATACGCGTATATATTACGTTATGTTGCTGCTGTTGCTGTTGCTAAGTCACCTCAGTCGTGTCTGACTCTGTGCGACTCCATAGACGGCAGCCAACCAGGCTCCCCACTTCCTGGGATTTTCCAGGCAAGAGTACTGGAGCGGGGTGCCATTATTTTGTTCAGTTCAGTTCAGTTCAGTCGCTCAGTCGTGTCTGACTCTTTGCGACCCCATGAATCGCAGCACGCCAGGCCTCCCTGTCCATCACCAACTCCAGGAGTTCACTCAGACTCACATTCATCAAGTCGGTGACGCCATCCAGCCATCTCATCCTCTGTTGTACCCTTCTCCTCCTGCCCCCAATCCCTCCCAGCATCAGAGTCTTTTCCAATGAGTCAGCTCTTCTCATGAGGTGGCCAAAGTACTAGAGTTTCAGCTTTAGCATCATTCCTTCCAAAGAAATCCTAGGGCTGATCTCCTTCAGAATGGATTGGTTGGATCTCCTTGCAGTCCAAGGGACTCTCAAGAGTCTTCTCCAACACCACAGTTCAAAAGCATAAATTCTTCAGTGCTCAGCTTTCTTCACAGTCCAACTCTCACATCCATACATGACTACTAGAAAAACCATAGCCTTGACTAGACGGACCTTTGTTGGCAAAGTAACGTCTCTGTTTTTCAATATACTATCTGAAGTGGAGTGAAGTCGCTCAGTCGTGTCTGACTCTTTGCGACCCCATGGACTGTAGCCTACCAGGCTCCTCTGTCCATGGGATTTTCCAGGCAATAATCCTGGAGTGGATTGCCATTTCCTTCTCCAGGGGATCTTTCCAACCCAGGGATCAAACCCGGGTCTCCCGCATTGTAGACAGACGCTTTACGGTCTGAGCCACTAGGGAAGTCCTAGGTTGGTCATAACTTTTCTTCCAAGGAGTAAGCGTCTTTTAATTTCATGGCTGCAGTCACCATCTGCAGTGATTCTGGAGACCCCCAAAATAAAATCTGACACTGTTTCCACTGTTTCCCCATCTATTTCCCATGATGTGATGGGACCAGATGCCATGATCTTCATTTTGTGAATGTTGAGCTTTAAGCCAACTTTTTCACTCTCCACTTTCACTTTCAAGAGGCTTTTTAGTTCCTCTTCACTTTCTGCCATAAGGGTGGTGTCATCTGCATATCTGAGGTTATTATTATGTTACATATCTGTAAATACTCATCTATATTCCAAATGTATCTATATTAAGCAAAACATCAATTTACACTGATATCTCCAATTCTAGTCCACAACAACATAGATTATTGAAACTTTCTCCTCTTGTGTGCATGCTAAATTGCTTCAGTCATGTCCAGTTCTTTGTGATCTGATGGACTGTAGCCCCCCAGGCTTCTCTGTAAATGGGATTCTTCAGGCAAGAATACTGGAGTGGGTTGCCATGTCCTTCTCCAGGGGATCTTCCTGACAAGGAATCGACCGCGTCTCCTGCGGCTCCTACATTGCAGGCCAATTCTTTTACCTCTGAGCCACCAGGGAAGACCACTTTCCTTGCTTATCTGTAAAATTCCTCCTAACAATGAGAATCTGTGTCTGCCATATGCCATGCATTTACTTATTTACTTCTAGTACACAATTATAGTAGTATCACAAATATTAACCAATACTCCCATGGGAAACTTTACCAGGAAGAATAGAGTCCTTATGTGTTCTTTCTTTGCCTTTAGCCTTACACACACCATTTAGTGTCAATAACTAGGCTGGCCCTTTATCTCACCCACTTAAGTGAGGCTGTTTAATACATGTATAATACAGTTACACTGTTTTGTCAGATTTTGCCTTCCATCTGCGTGCAGTCCAATCTAAATTACTATTTTTTACTTCACATGCAGTAAGATTCACTCTTAGTACTACAGTAAAGTTCTATGGGATTTGACAAAGGCACGGAATTATGTATCCACAATAATAGTATAATACAGAATAGCTTCACTGGTTTAAAATATCCCCTGTACTTCAACTATGAACCACTCACCCCTCAATTCCCTGTGAGCCATGAACCCTTTATCATTGCTAGTTTTTTTTTTTTTTCTAAAATGTCATACAATTCAAATAATCCAGTATATAAGCTGTTCAGACTAGTTTTTTTTCTATCACTGAGCAAAATACATTTAAGAATCATATATGCCTGTACATGATTTGATAGCTTATTTCTATTGTATCGATATAACCAGTTTGCTTATCAAGTCACCTATTGAATGACATCTTGATCATTTTTGGCAACAATGAGTAAAACTGCTCTCAACATTCACACAGTTTTTGTGGATATAACTTTTCAAATTATTTGGGTAAATACCTAAGAGCATGATTGATAGATCTTATGGTGAAACTATGTTCAACTTTTTTCTTGACTTCCTACTTTTGCATTCCAGTCCCCTATAATGAAAAGGACATCTTTTTTGGGTGTTAGTTCTAGAGGGTCTTGTAGGTCTTCATAGAACTGTTCAACTTCAGCTTGTTTGGCTTTACTGACTGGGGCATAGACTTGGATTACTGTGATATTGAATGATACATTTGGTATTGAATGGCCTTGGAAACGAACAGAGATCATTGTTATTTTTGAGATTGCACCCAAGTACTGCATTTTAGACTCTTTTGTTGACTATGAGGGATACTCATTTCTTCTAAGGGATTCTTGCCCACAATAGCAGATATAATGGTTGTCTGAATTAAATTTTCCCATTCCTGTTCATTTTAGTTCACTGACTCCAAAAGCATCGATGCTCACTTTTGCCATCTCCTGTTTGTCCACTTCCAATTTACCTTGAGTCATGGACCTAACATTCCAGGTTTCTACGTAATATTGTTCTTTGCACATTGGACTTTACTTCCATCACCAGTGTCACATGCCCAACTGGGCATTGTTTTTCCTTTGGATCCTTCTTTTCATTGTTTCTGCAGTTATTACTCCACTTTTCTCCACTAGCACCTACTGAAGTGGGGAGTTATTGAAAAATTCAGACTTAAATTGAAGAAAGTAGAGAAAACCACCAGGCCATTCAGGTATGACCTAAATCAAATCCCTTATGATCCTACAGTGGAAGTGACAAATAGATTCAAAAGATTAGATCTGATAGCCAGAATGCCTGAAGGAATATGGACAGAAGTTCATGACATTACACAGGAGTCAGTGATCAAGACCATTGCCAAGAAAAAGAAAAGCAAAATGGTTGTTTAAACAGGTAGCACAAACAGCTGAGAAAGAAGAGAAACTAAAGGCAAAGGAGAAAACTACTTTTTCTTTTTCTCTAGAGATACAGATTGAACCTGGGTCTCCTGCACTGGTAGGCAGATGGTTTAACTTCTGAGCCACCTGAGATGCCCTATTCAACACAATCCTCAATTAATTACAGATATAATTTAGAAAAATTGATAACCCTTTGGAAAATGATTTTAAATCTATTAAAAGAAAACATGTATGCTATTTTCAACATATGCACACCCATAGGTAAACGTTCTTAAACTTAGCAATTTTAATATTTTAAAGTTTAGTTCTAGAGGTGAGTATAAACAGTGTAATTAAATGTGATTTTGCTTTTTTTCTATTTACACACAGATTGCAGATGCTATGGTTGGTACTAGGACTCTTGAAAATTCCACGCTTAGTATATTTTAGTTCAGTTCAGTCGCTCAGTCGTGTCTGACTCTTTGCGACCCCATGAACCACAGCACAGGCCTCCCTGTCCATCACCAACTCCTGGAGTCTACCCGAACCCATGTCCATTGAGTCAGTGATGCCATCCAACCATCTCATCCTCTGTCGTCCCCTTCTCCTCCTGCCCTCAATCTTTCCCAGTATCAGGGTCTTTTCAAATGAGTCAGCCCTTCACATCAGGTGGCCAAAGTGTTGGAGTTTCAACTTCAGCATCAGTCCTTTCAATGAACACCCAGGACTGATCTGCTTTAGGATGGACTGGTTGGATCCCCTTGCAGTGCAAGGGACTCTCAAAAGTCTTCTCCAACATCACAATTCAAAAGGATCAATTCTTCAGCACTCAGGTTTCTTTATAGTCCAACTCTCACATCCATACATGACTACTGGAAAAACCATAGCCTTGACTAGATGGGCTTTTGTGGACAAAGTAATATCTCTGCTTTTTAATATGTTCTCTAGGTTGGTCATAACTTTCGTTCCAAGGAGTAAGCATCTTTTAATTTCATGGCTGCAGTCACCATCTGCAGTGATTTTGGAGCCCCCAAAATAAAGTCAGTTTCCACTGTTTCCCTATCTATTTACCATGAAGTGATGGGACCAGATGCCATGATCTTCGTTTTCTGAATGTTGAGCTTTAAGCCAACTTTTTCACTCTCTTCTTTCACTTTCATCAAGAGGCTTTTTAGTTCCTCTTCACTTTCTGCCATAAGGGGGGTGTCATCTGCATATCTGAGGTTATTGATATTTCTCCCAGCAATCTTGATTCCAGCTTGTGATTCCTCCAGCCCAGCGTTTCTCATGATGTACTCTGCATATAAGTTAAATAAGCAGGGTGACAATATACAGCCTTGACGTACTCCTTTTCCTATTTGGAACCAGTCTGTTGTTCCATGTCCAGTTCTAACTGTTGCTTCCTGACCTGCACACAGGTTTCTCAAGGTGCAGGAGCAGTGGCTGCAACAGTGCAGGATTGGGAGCAGCAATGGCTGTGATGGCACAGGAGCTGCTGAGAGGAGCTACCCCACATCCAAGGTCACGGGTGGTGCCTGCGCTTTGCTGAAGCAGCCGTGAAGAGATACCCCATGAACAAGGTATGAGAAAACCAAGTTAGACGGTAGGCACTGAGAAAGGGCATCAGAGGGCAGACAGACTGAAACCACAATCACAGACATCTAGGCAATCTGACCACATGGACCAGCCTTGTCTAACTCAATGAAACTAAGCCATGCCATGTGGGGTCACCCAATATGGACGGGTCATGGTGGAGAGGTCTGAATTCCCCCTCAGTCTCTCCCATCAGGAAGTTTCCATAAGCCTCTTATCCTTCTCCATCAGAGGGCAGACAGTGTGAAAACCACAATCACAGAAAACTAACCAATCTTATCACATGGGCCATAGCCTTGTCTAACTAAATGAAACCATGAGGCATGCTGTGTAAGGCCACCCAAGATGGACTGGTCATGGTGGAGAGTTCTGACAAAATGTGGTCCACTGGAGAAAGGAATGGCAAACAGCATCAGTATTCTTGACTTGAGAACCCCATGAAAGGTTTGAACAGGCAAAAAGATAGGACACTGAAAGATGAACTCCCCAGGTCAGTAGGTGCACAATAAGCTACCTGAGATCAGTGGAGAAATAACTCCAGAAATAATAAAAAGATGGAGGCAAAGCAAAAACAAAACCCAGTTATGGGTGTGACTGGTGATGGAAGCAAAGTCCAATGCTGTAAAGAGCAATATTGCATAGGAACCTGGAATGTTAGGTCCATGAATCAAGGCAAATTGGAAGCGTTCAAACAGGAGATGGCAAGAGTGAATGTTGACATTCTAGGAATCAGCGAACTAAGATGGACTGGAATGAGTGAATTTAACTCAGATGATCATTATATCTACTACTGTGGACAGGAGTCCTTAGAAGAAATGGAGTAGCCATCATAGTCAACAAGAGAGTCCGAAATGAAGTACTTGGATGCAATCTCAAAAACGATGGAATGATCTCTGTGTGTTTCCAAGGCAAACCATTCAATATCACAGTAATCCAAGTCTATGCCCGGACCAGTAATGCTGAAGAAGCTGAAGTCGAATGATTCTATGAAGACCTACAAGTCCTTCTGGAACTAACATCCCAAAAGATGTCCTTTTCATTATAGGGGACTGGAATGCAAAAGTAGGAAGTCAAGAAACACCTGGAGTAAAAGGCAAATTTGGCCTTGGAGTCCAGAAAGAAGTAGGGCAAAGGCTAATAGAATTCTGCCAAGAGAACACACTGGTCATAGCAAACACCCTCTTCCAACAACACAAGAGAAGACTNTGGAATACAAAAGTAGGGAGCCAAGAAACACCTGAAGCACCAGGCAAATTTAGCCTTGGAGTACAGAATGAAGCAGGGCAAAGGCTAATAGAGTTTTGCCAAGAGAACACACTGGTCATAGCAAACACCCTCTTCCAACAACTCAAGAGAAGACTCTACACATGGACATCACCAGATGGTCAATATCAAAATCAGATTGATTATATTATTTGCAGCCAAAGATGGAGAAGCTTTATATAGTCAGCAAAACAAGACTGGAAGCTGACTGTGGCTCAAATCACGAACTCCTTTTTGCCAAATTCAGACTTAAATTGAAGAAAGTGGGCTAGACCATCCATGTATAACCTAAATCAAATCTCTTATGACTATACAGTGGAAGTGAGAAACAGATTTAAGGGACTAGATCTGATAGAGTGTCTGATGAACTATGGATGGAGGTTCATGACATTGTACAGGAGATAGGAATCAAGACTATCCCCAAGAAAAAGAAACGCAAAAAAGTAAAATGGCTGTCTGAGGAGGCCTTACAAATAGCTGTGAAAAGAAGAGAAGCAAAAAGCAAAGAAGAATAGGAAAAATATACCCATTTGAATGCAAAGTTCCAAAGAATAGCAAGGAGAGATAAGAAAGCCTTCCTTAGCAATCAATGCAAAGTAACCATATTTGCATCTTCACAAAAAAGTTTGTTTTGTATAAACATGAACAAACATGTACATGAAATATAGACATGTGACCACAGCATATTTTTTTTCCCGCAAAGTATGGGAACAGTGTGAGGAAGCACTCCATACACAACTTATTCCATGGACATGGATATAAATACAATTTTTGCTATATTAATTTAAATAATTATTATAGACATTTGTGTAAGTGATCAAAAGTGAATATTTTACCTGTACTATTTCCTTCATCAAATAGTGATAAGCAATTATAATAAGTAATCTTAATAATAATGACTTTCAATTCAGTTCAGTTCAGTTCAGTCGGTCAGTCATGTCTGACTTTTTGTGACCCCATGAATCGCAGCACGCCAGGCCTCCCTGTCCATCACCAACTCCCAAAGTTCACTCAGACTCACGTCCATTGAGTCAGTGATGCCATCCAGCCATCTCAACCTCTGTCATCCCCTTCTCCTCCTGCCGGCAATCCCTCCCAGCATCAGAGTCTTTTCCAATGAGTCAATTCTTCGCATCAAGTGGACAAAGTATTGGAGTTTCAACTTTAGGATCAGTCCTTCCAATGAACACCCAGGGCTGATCTCCTTTAGAATGGACTGGTTGGATCTTCTTACAGTCCAAGGGACTCTCAAGAGTCTTCTCCAACACCACAGTTCAAAAGCATCAATTAGTACACTTCAAATCAAAGGAAACTAATTAATGAAAACAAAATTGATGGTGGAGCAGGAAATTTTTTTCTCATCTAAACCAATTAAAACCAAAGAATTTCTTCCATTTTATAAAAGTACTTAGATTCAAAATCTCAAACCTCCTTATTAAGTTGTGTTCAGCATACATTTTATATACAGCAGCTAAACATTGAGACAATGATAACAAAGGTAGCAAATTAATGTCCATTTGCAAGGAAACATCACAGACAAACCATATGAGACATTTATTATAATCAAACTGGATTCATTTAAAATACAAATTGAAAGATTGTCCTGAGTTTGTTGTTTCTATTCCTTCCTTTTTTATCAAATCTATTACTATGCCTCATTCACTTTATGTCTATCACTCAGACACACACACACAAACACAAATATAATCATAATCATACTGGTAAATATGTGGGTTTGTATATTTACATATGATCTCTAATATTTTTTAAATGAATACTGACTTTTCAAAAAATCTAAATTGAATGCCATAATTTAAAGGTATCAAAATGAAGAGAAATGAAAATATTAGGAATATAGCAATTGATTAATTACAAACTTAATTCTTTGCCTCAGAAAGAATAACATGTTGATATTTTTAAAAACTTATTTTTAGGGAAAAAAAAAAGAAAAGAAACAGATTGAGAAAGTTTCCATATAATCTCTGAAAGGATATAGCTTTCAGTGAGTGTGAATTACATTTTATTTTATACAAGGTTTTACTAGTGTGGTATTTTCTGTTATATTGAGTTATAACTCCCTACCCATAGAGGCAGCTTTTGATTTGATTTTCATTGCCTTGGGCAAGCATGATTGAGGACCCACAAGACTGTAGAAGATGTTGATTGATTCTTTTGATCCTAGGAGATAATAGAAAGTGTTTAAATTGGTTGTGTTAAAAAAATCTGAGGATGAATTGAGACTTTAGGCAAATTGCAGAGAAGATTTTTAATCTTCGATTTGTTCAAATCTGTAACATAGGAAACAGAAAAGATTTATATCTCCTCTTGTCAAATTCCTTTCTATTTCACATCAGTCACTTTTTTTTTTTTCTCTTCACCTTTCTGGTCCTATGTGATTCCTTTATTCCTAGAATTAGAGGCCTCTGAGTTTTATTTAAATTAAAAATGGTATCAAAGTCACACATACAATGAAACTTAAGCCACAGCAGGTCTGGAGATCAGACCAAAGAGAAGTGGACAAAAAATTATCAGTGGCAAAATAAAAAGTGAATCTATGCGCTTCTCTTTAGGAATCTAAAGCATTAATCATTATATCCCTACCTTGGACAATCTGACAAAATACTTCCAACAGAGCTCTTATGATACACTGCTGTCCTATCAGAGTGTCTCAGCTAGATATTAAGATGTATGGGAAATAATATGTTACTGTCAGTATATACAGAACTGAAGTGTATAGGTGATTAGAAGACGCATGGTTGTACTGACAATACTTATTTCCATATTAACAATGAAAGTGAAAGTCTCTCAGTCATGTCCGACTCTTTGCTACCCCATGTACTATACAGTACATGGAATTCTCTAGGCCAGAATACTGGAGTGGGTGGCCTTTCCCTTCTCCAGGGGATCTTCACACCCCAAAGATCAAACCCAGGTCTCCCGCAGTGAAGGCGATTCTTTACCAACTGAGCTATCAGGAAAGCCATATTAATAATAGTTACAGAAAAAAGCAAAAACAAAGGAGACTTCTTTGGGGTCTGTAATCCAGAGGTTGTTTTACCTCTGTGCCTTAATGGGACATTGTCACTCAAAAATATGAAAGTCTGGTGTCTCCACAGGCAAGGAAAACAAGAGAAAAACAGATGAGACTACATAAAACTAAAATATCTGCACAGTGAGGAAAATTATCAACAAAATTAAAAGGCTGCCTATTGAATGGAGATGGTACTTACAAACAATACATATCATAAGAGGTTAATATCCAAAATACACAAAGAACCAATACGACTCAACATCAGGAAAAAAAAAAAAAAAAGAAAAAGCAGATTAAAAAATGGCCAGAGGACCTGAATAGAAAATTTTCCAAGATTAACATAAAGATGGCCAACAGGCACATGAAAAGGTGTGAAATATCATTAATTTTAAGACAAGTGCAAATCAAAACTGCAATGAGATAACATGTCACACTGTCAGAATATTCATTAACAAAAAGGCAACAAATAATAAGTGTTGGAGAGATGTGGAGAAAAGGAGACCTTTGTGCACTATGAGTGGGATTGGAGACTTGTGTAGCCAATATGGAAAACTATATGGAGATTCTACCAAAAATTAAAAATACCACCACTATATGATTCAGTGCTTCCACTATTGGGTATTTATCTGATGAAAACAAGAACTCTAATTCAAAAAGATATATGCATATCTATATTTGTTATAGCATTAGTAGCAAAAACCAAGATGGAAGCAACCTGAGTGCCCATCAGTAAATGGATAAAGAAGGCACCCCCCCAATACATATGCAATGGAATATTACTCAGCCATAAGAAAGGAAGAAATCTTGCTATTTGTGACAACATGGATGGACCTGAAAGCATTATGCTAAAGTGAAATAAGACACTTAGGTAACAGAGAAAGATAAATGCTGTATGATTTCACTTAGGCGTAAACAAATGAAGCAACATAACTAAACATAAACAAAGTCATAAATATAGAGAACAAACAGGTGGTTGCCACAGGAGTTGAGGGTGGAGAGCGGAGATAAATAGTTGAGGGAGATTAGGAGATACAAACTTCCAGTTACGAAATAAATGTCATGGATATAAAATGTACAATGTTGGAAATACAATAAATAATGACATAATATATTTATATGATGACAGATAGTAACTTAACTTATTGTGGTGATCATTTTGAAATGTAGAGAAATAGTGAATCACTACATTGTGTATCAGGAACTAACAAAGTGTTGCAAGTGAATTATACTTCACAAACTAACAAACAAACTCATAGAAAAAAAAAAAAAAAAAGATTTATGGCTAGCCAAGTGTGGAAGGAGGGCAAGGAAGAGGGAATTGAATGAAGGGTATCAGATGGTAAAATCTTCCAGTTATAAGTGCTAGAATTGTAATGTACAACATGACAACTATAATTATCATTTAGTATATTAAGCATGAAAGTTAATAGAATAAATCCTGAGTTCTCATCACAAGGACTGTTTTTTTCTTTCTTTAATATTATATCTCTATGAGATGATGAATGTTCACTAAACTTATTGTGAGAATCATTTCTTAATGATATCAAGTCATTATGCTCTACATCTTAAGCTTATACAGAACTATGTCAATTTTATCACAATAAAACTGGAAGATAAATAAAATTTTTAAATGTAACAGTTTGGGCACACTAGTACTGAATTCAGTAGTGTTAGGCACTTTCCCAAGCACACTCATAAATATTAACTTATCTAGATTTTTAAATAATTCCACAAGATAGATTATATTATCCTCATTTTATGATAAACCACTTGGGAAACATGAAGGTCAAATGAGTTGCACACGCCAATGAGTAAGGCCAGGAACTGAACAATATGTTCATATTAATAACCACTGACCACTAAGCTGTACTAAATTCATAGTTCTCTAGGTCTAAGCCCTTCAAAAGCTTCACCAAGCATCTAACAAGCATTCTGTCAATATTCATCTTGGAGCCTTTACAATTGGTTAATACAATTTTGAAACACCTTTCTCCATTTAGTTTACATTGATTTTGTGCTACTTCTCTGGAAGATATGAGTAAATGGAAATTTTATTTTGTAATTGAAAATGAGATCCTCAACAGTTAGCTTCACTGAAATAACTGGAAGGCCATGTATCATGTAATTGCTCTTGGCCTTCTACATTTGTCCATGGCATTTCTTCTCATGAAAACCAAAATACTAATATTCTTTGCATTACCAAAGAAAAATCTTTATAATGCATAATTTTAAAAACATAAAATTTAGATCATGTAAAGTAAGATTTTTTGCAGTCTAAAAAGTACAAAAAAAAAGAGACATTTTAAAATGTGTTAGTTTCTTGAATTGCCATTTCTTTGCAAATTATGACATATTATACCACCAAATATCTCTTCAGCTGCTCACAGGTGACTATTAAAAAACAACCTAGTAAATGTTACCAAACTGATAGGCTGTGAAATGGATCCATTTTGTTTTTATTTCCAAAATGATCAAGAAATTCTGAAAGGAAAAAAGATCCAGGAGATGATACTGAAAATGAGATCAAAATTATGCCTTTTTCAGTGGGAATCTGGCTATTACAAAACCTTGTTATTTGTTTGTGTGTCTGTGTATGGAAAATTTGTGCATTTCTCAAACTCTAGAAGATCTCAGGTTGTGACATTTCCCTTCTATTATCATTGCCTCTGCTCACAAACAGGGCGCTGGCACTATTTGATGAAGTCTGTCTAACAGAGTAAGAAGAATGAACGTCACACTGCTGCCTCTAAAACTTATTTTTTATGTTTATTTTTCCTAGGTGATATCAAGTGTGATTTTTTTATTCTTTAACATCTGTTTGTGAGCTAATATAGTTTTCCTGAACATTCTAGGTGAAAGTAATAATTTAGGTTATATGAGAGTTGCTGTTGTTGTTCAGTCGCTCAGTGTATTCAACTCTTTGAAACACCATGGATTGTTACACGCCAGGCCTCCCTGTCCTTCATCATCTCCCAGAGCTTGCTCAAACTCATGTCCATTGAGTCTATGACACCACCCAACCATCTTATCCTCTATCTACCCATCTTTCTCCTGTCTTCAGTCTTGTCCAGCATCAGGGTCTTTGCCAATTAGTCTGCTCTTTGCATCAAGTGGTCCAAGTATTGGAGCTTCAGCTTCAGCATCAGTCTTTCCAATAAATATTCAGGGTTGATTTCCTTTATGATTCACTAGTTTGATCTCCTTGCTGTCCAAGGGACTCTCAAGTGTCTTCCCCAATACTGCAGTTCAAAAGCATCAATTCTTAGGCTCTCAGCCTTTTTTATGGTCCAGCTCTCACTTCTATCCTGTCTATTTGCCAGGAAGTGATTGGACCAGATACTATGATCTTTGTTTTATAATGTTGAGTTTTAGGCCAAGAGAGTTACTTAATATTAAACACTCAATGTTTTGAATATAACACTAGTTGTATATAAAATAAAGAACACTACAGGTTTTTTTTGCCTCTTTTTCCTTATGCATTTATCCTGTAGGACTTAACTTAGTAATTAAGGACAAGAGCCATGGATTCAAAAAAACCTGAACTCAAATTTCTGGTTCCCCATTCACTTAATTTTGGGAACCCTGGGGATAAATTTTTCTCAAGATAAAAATGTGGTGAAAATATCCACTATCTAGAGATGTTATGAAGATTAGATGAGATTTGGGAAGAAGGTTCTTGAACTTGGCACAAAAGAGACAAACGATCAATAGTAGTTAAAATAATATTAGTCAGTTCAGTTCACTCACTCAGTTGTGTATGACTCTCTGCCTCTACATGGACTGCAGCATGCCAGGCTGCCCTGTCTAACACCAACTCCCAGAGTTTACTCAAACTCATGTCTACTGAGTCAGGGACGCCATCCAACCATCTCATCCTCTGTTGTCCCCTTCTCCTCCTGCCTTCCATCTTTCCAAACATCAGGGTCTTTTCCAATGAGTCAGTTCTTTGCAACAGGTGGCCAAACTATTGGAGCTTCATCTTCAGCATCAGTCTTCCAATGAACATTCAGGACTGATTTCTTTTAGGATGGACTGGTTGGATATCCTTGCTGGCCAAGGGACCCTCAAGAGTCTTCAACACCACAGTTCAAAAACATCAATTCTTCAGTGCTCAGCTTTCTTTATAGTCCAACTCTTATCCATACATGAATAATGGAAAAACCATAGCTTTGACTAGATGGATCTTTGTTGGCAAAGTAATATCTCTGCTTTTTAATATGCTGTCTAGGTAGGTCATAGCTTTTCTTTCAGAGAGTAAGCGTCTTTTAATATCATGGCTGCAGTCACCATCTGCAGTGGTTTTGGTGCCCAGGAAAATAAAGTCTGTCATGGTTTCCATTGTTTCCCCATCTATTTGCCAAGAAGTGATGGGGCCGGATGCAATGATCTTAGTTTTAAAAAACTAATGTTGAGTTTTAAGTCAGCTTTTTCACTCTCCTCTTTCACTTTCATCAGGAAGGTCTTTAGTTCCTCTTCATTTTATGCCATAAGGGTGGTGTCATCTGCATATCTGAGGTTATTGATATTTCACCCAGCAATCTTGATTTCAGTTTGTGGTTTATCCAGCCTGGCATTTTACATGATGTACTCTGCATGTAAGTTAAATAAGTAGAGTGACAATATACAGCCTTGACATAATCCTTTCCCAATATGGAACCAGTCTGTTATTCCATGTCTGGTTCTAACTGTTATTTCTTGACCCGCATACAACTTTCTCAGGAGGCAGGAAAGTGGTCTGGTAATCCTATCTCTTGAAGAATTTTCCATAGTTTGTTGTGATCCACAGAGTCAAAGGTTTGGATGTAGTCAATGAACTAGAAGTAGATGTTTTTCTGAAACTCTCTTGTTTTTTCTATGATCCAACAGATGTTGGCAATTTGACCTCTGCTTCCTCTGCCTTTTCTAACCCAGCTTGAATATCTGGAAGTTCTTGGTTCGCATACTGTTGAAGCTTCTCTTAAAGAATTTTGAGCATTACTTTGCTAGCATGTGAGATGAGTGCAATTGTGCAATAGTTTGAACATTCTTTGGCATTGCCTTTTTTTGGGATTGGAATGAAAACTGACCTTTTCCATTCTGTGGCCACTGGAGAGTTTTCCAAATTTGCTGGCATATTGAGTTCAGCACTTTCACAGCATCATCTTTTAGGATTTGAAATAGCTCAGCTGGAATTCCATCACCTCCACTAACTTTGTTTGCAGGCCTACTTGACAGCACTTTCCTGCAATTTACCTCATCATTTTATCCGTGCAATAGCAGTTCCTTTGTCAAATCTTTTTCCTATCTGGATATCTAATGACACATGTAAGCAAGGCAGTTAAGATGCAATCTTTTAACATTTTCTATTTTTTTTAATTTTAAAGAATTATGTGATGGTATTTTTTAACAATGTTGTGTTACTTTCAGGTGTATAGCAAAGTGATTCAGTTATATATGTACATATACACATACACAAGTATCTTTTTTTCAGATTATTTTCCCTTCAAGATTATTTCAAAATCTAATAAGTGCTATAAGTAAGTCTTCGTTGGTTATCTGTTTTATATATAGTTATGTGTATATATTAATTCCAATTTCCTAATTTATCCCCCTCCTTTCCCCTTTGGAAACCATAATTTTTTTTTCTATGTCTGTGGGTCTATTTCTGTTTTATATATAAATTCATTTGTATGTATCATTTTTTTTAGACTTCACATATAATATTATATTGCAGAACTATTTATGATAGCCAAGACATGGAAACAACCTAAATGTTCATCCACAGATGAATGGATATGACATATATACATATATCACATAATAGTAATAGAATATTACTCAACCACAGAAAAGAATGAAACAATGCCACTTACAGCATTGTGGATGGACCCAGAGATGATCATACCTAGTGAAGTGTACTAGACAGAGAAAGAGCCTAGACTTTTGAGTTGAATCTCAGATTTGTCATGCACTATCTGAATAGTTACGGAAAAGTTACTGAACCTTCATGAATCTCATTTAAATGGAAATCACAATGTATACCTTATGAGGAAGCTGTGAAAATTAAATCAGGTCATTTATGATAAAGAATTCAAAGCAAAAAAAAAAAAAGGTGTAATTATCATTATCACAAATTCACTATAGAAAAGGTTACATATAATATTCATTTCAAAAGGATGGTTGACAATATTCCATTTTGTTGTGTCAAATGCAGAGGTAGCATAATGCTGTTGAGGGCAGGGTAGTAGGGCCATCCACTCTGGGGGCAAGCAATAAAAAACATTGTTTATAGGGATAGTAAAGGGATAATATTACTAACTAAAAACAGGTTGTATTTTTATTATCATCATGTGCTAGAAACTCTAAATAGTATTCCTACTGAGGTAGACTGTTTCCACTGCTTTCACTTGGCGTGGTGCTCTGTTGCTGCTGCTGCTAAGTCACTTCAGTTGTGTCCGAATCTGTGCGACCCCACAGACAGCAGCCCACCAGGCTCCCCCGTCCCTGGGATTCTCCAGGCAAGAACACTGGAGTGGGTTGCCATTTCCTTCTCCACTGTAAGAAAGTGAAAAGCGAAAGTGAAGTCGCTCAGTCGTGTCCAACTCTTAGCGACCCCATGGACTGTGGCCCACCAGGCTCCTGCGTCCATAGGATTTTCCAGGCAAGAGTACTGGAGAGGGGTGCCATTGCCTTCTCTGTACCTTTAAACTTTAGTTTTAGTTACATACATTCTCATGATCATTTATAGTGTGTTAGTTAAGGCAGGGAGTAAATAATTTGTTTATATAAATTCAAAAGCATTTTATTTTTAAACATTTCAACAGACATCTTGAATTCCTTCAATCCTAATGAAACAGTCATTGTTCTAATGGATTTTAAATTTGTTAATAAATGGAATATACTTTTCCTAAGTGCAAAAACAATATAATATTGAAAAATTTCAAAATTCAAAATTGACAGTTCTCTCAATCTGAAACTATTTCATACAGTTGAATTTGATTTATCTCCTTAGTAAGCAAGAAATTCCATATTTGACCTCTCACATATTTCTTGTATAATCTTCACAGTTTCTGCCTTAGTTTAATATGCACTGTATGTCTGACTTAAAATGTCTCCCCATTCAAAATGTATTCCTTAAGAAAAACAGACTGCCAGAGAATGACCTTCATAGTAAAATGTATAGAATGTTTTTAAAAATAAATATATTCTTTGTTAAAAATGCTGGGGAGAACCGAAGTAATATCCTAACATTTTACAAAATAATATACATACATGTTTCTTCTTCACTTCTATAATTATGAAAATTATCTATTTAAAAATTTACAATAATTATATCAGAAATTAGAACATTCAATGCAAATTTTACTATCTTGCCTTGAGGGATGTATATGCAGGACAATTATGAATTCAAACTGGAGTAACAGAGTTATCATGTCACATATTCTATCATTTTTCATAACATTCAGGCAAGAATTAAGAGAACTAAATATGTCTAAAGCTATATTTGTAATACAAGGTAATCTACTTGAATCATCATGTCACTGGAGCTCTAATCTATGAAACTTTATACTGGTTCAAATTTAAATATCCCCATGGTAGTGTTTGTATATCTCTGCATCATTTACTTCTTATTTGTTTGTGAACTGATGTGTATATATTGTATTTAAATGAATGAAAATGGCAAGGATAATAAATATTATCATATTCTTCCTCAACACTCACATTATACTTTTTTATGCTGCCTTTACATTTGTAATCCTCAAATATAATTCCCCAAACTATATTTTTCCTGCTACTACAATAACATATGCTTATTTAACTGTCTCTTTTTGACTATGCTTTATTTGAAGGCTGTCCTCATTTTGTCAAAAACATATCAACAGCAGAGTTTAAAAACATACACTTATAACCAATATAAATTCCACCTTATCCCAAGAGTAAATTCTTATTTTGTATTATTTACTAACAGACACATGAAAAGATGCTCAACATCACTCACCTGTCTCTTATACACATCTTATCACTGTTTGGGAATTTTTTTTTTAATGGGAAGAGCATTAAATAATCAACAAGATGTTTTTGTAAATTGCTTTCATTTAAAATGTAGTTCCACAGACTAAACAACAGTATAACCTGGTTCAAATCTATTTTGCTGGACATTTAGAAGCACATGATTGTTATGTATGTTATATGTCCATTTAATTTTGATAAGGATTTCTACTATTAGAAACAAAAAGCTTTGTGTTTTATTTTAACAATTACCATGTGAATAATTATCATAATTAAAGTCCTAATGCATCAAAGTAGAGAACCTAATGTCAAACTTAATATAATAATAGACTTACGTGATTCTTTTGAAAACTATAGTGCAAGGAACACTAAGAAATGTCACCATAATGTTAGAAAAGAGTGGCATTTTCTCTTGCATTTGGGGAAGAATCAGTGAGTATTTTATTTTATTTTTTCTCTTTTATATATGTCTTTTTACTTTAATTTTTCACTGGAGGAAAACTGCTCTACAATGTGGTAATAGTTTCTGCCATAGAACAATGCAAACCAGCCATAATTATGCATGTATCACCTCCCTTTTGAGCCGTCCTCTCTTCGTCTACATCACACCACTCCAGCTCATCACAGAGCTCCTGACTGGGCTCCCTGTGTTAGACAGCAACTTCTCAACAGCTGTCTATTTTACACACGATAGTGTATATATGTCTATGCTACTTTCTCATATGCCCCACTCTCTCCTTAATGCACTATGTCCATGAGTCCATTCTCTATGTCTGCATTTCCATCCCTTCCCAGCAAATATGTTCATCAATACTATTTTCCTATATTCCGTTTATATGTGTGAATATACAATTTTTTTTTTCTCTTTTTGACTTCATTCATTCTGTAAAACAGATTCTAGGTTCATCCACCTCACTAGAACTGACTCAAATTCATTCCTTTCAATGGTGTGTGCCACGTCTTCTTTATCCTTTCATCTGTCAGGGAAAATCTACATTGCCTCTCTAGTATTTGTCTTTTGTTGCTACATTTCAAGATACTGTTAATGAGTGTAGGGTAGATACATATGAAGCACAGTTTTGTAGGAAGTTAATACAAGCATGCAGATGATTGTAAAACAACAGATCAGCTAATGTGTCTATAGGAGAGTACAAGGAATGTTGAAGTTCAAAGAAAGGAGAGAGTTTGTGAAGCACATGGAAGGGAACTTTTTGAAGTGAACATTCAAATGTAGATAAGCATTTCACATGTGAAGATATAGAGAAAGTAAGTGGCAAAGAGCAGAAAGATTAGGAAAATAAAGAATGCTGGGGATTGGTGGAGTGGTTCTGTGTGTATGTATTTGTGTGTGTATGTGCTTGCTTGTGTATGCATGTGTGTGTGTGTGCCGGAGTACACAAGAGAGATGATTCTTGTATGCACAGGATGGTCCATGCATTTTGAAATTTAAAAAAACTAAAAAAATTAAGTTAAATAATCTAGGATTTAAAACAAATAGTGCTACAAATTAAAATAACTGTTATGTATCACAACTATTCACAGTATGTCAAGAACAGTTTGGCACATAAAGCTGTGAAATAAACAACTTAATCTGCTGGTTATATGCAATTCTTATATTTTATTTGTGTTCTCATTATTATCTGTTATTTTCACTTCCTCTTCTGAAGAAACATTTTGGAAAGCATGGGAATGAAACTAATGTGTTACATGCATGAGTTCACACTGAATTTTTTAAAAAGCAAATAATTCACAAACTTAAGGTTTAAATTACAATTGATAACTAATCGTAGATGATATACTTCACAACTAGTTGTAGTACGGGAATCTCTAACATATTCTGGAGGCCACAGACAATGAGGATTAACTGGAGATTTCACCATCTCTAAGATTAAGTAACAGAGAAGGCAATGGCACCCCACTCCAGCACTCTTGCCTGGAAAATCCTATGGATGCAGGAGCCTGGTAGGCTGCAGTCCATGGGGTCACTAAGAGTCAGACACGACTGAGCGACTTCACTTTCACTTGTCACTTTCATGCATTGGAGGAGGAAATGGCAACCCACTCCAGTGTTCTTGTCTGGAGAGTCCCAGGGACGGGGGAGCCTGGTGGGCTGTCATCTATGGGGTTGCACAGAGTCAGACACGACTGAAGTGACTTAGCAAGATTAAGTAAAGCAATGGAAATTGTGCTTTGGATATATGGCTTTGACTTTGTGTGAAATGAATTGGATTGAGGAGAGTTTGGCAATCTACATAGAGAAGTTGAAATTTTAAAAAAGGCTGATAGCAATGGATATGTTAATAGAAAAGAGGAAGGTATACAAGTATGACTATATATGGAAAGAACAACAGTCCATTAATGACAGGTAAGGATAAAAGAAGTTTCTGAGAGTAGATTGTTGACAGCATGTAGTGAACAGAAATAAGGCAGTTAGAACTAGTAGACAGTTGGATCATATCCAGTGTTAGATAAATGAATAGTATAGAGACCAAGATGGCCTACTGACAGGATAACATTTAATTATAATCTGGAGAGAGAAGTGTAACTATAATTGGGAGGTAATAGCTATAGAAATAGATTAAAGGAGCAGCAAATAATAAACAAACAAGAAAGATGAGGACTAATTATTTATCTAAAGTATTTTTATCTAAGTAATGTATCTATTTAGAACAAAGAGAAAGAGGAAGGAAAGGATATCAAAGGAATTTGGGGGAAGAAAAGAACAAGCATGGGATAATTCAAAATAATCCAAAGGGAAATAAATGTAGGATGAATGAAGAAGGAAATCTATCAAAAGCTCAAAGGTTATAGAGATTGTGCTATGAGAAAAAAGCCATCATATTTATCAATTTGGTGGTAACCACAGCATTTGAAAAATCTCATAGCACATAATACCTGAGCATTACCGATGTGCCAGAAGTTGTACTAGAGTCTGAAGTTATAAGTATAGGGATGAATAAAGAAAATGTAATAATAAATAAAGATGACAGACTTTTGCCCTCATGGTTTTTAAGTCACAGAGATAATGGAAAATAAACCATTATGAAGTGAATAAAAGGCAAAGACATTAAATAAGTATGCTTATATTACAAGAAGGAGGGGAAAAAAGATCTGTAGCATGAATATACCTTTGTTTTTCTAGGCGTATGTATGATTATATTAAAATAGCTTTCTTTTCTTTTAAACAAAACTAATTCTCTAGTTGTTAGAGTTCTTTGTTGTTGCTCAGTCATGTCCAACTCTTTGCAACCACATGGACTGCAGCATGCAGGCATCCCTGTTCTTCACTATCTCCCAGAGCTTGTTCAAATTCATGTCCATCAAGTTGGTGATGTCATCCAACCATCTCATCTGTCATTCCCTTCTCCTTTTGCCTTCAAATTTTCCCAGCATCAAGAGTCTTTTCCAATGTTGGCTCTTTGCATCATGTGGCCAAAGTATTGGAGCTTCAGGTTCACCATCAGACCTTCCAATAAATATTCAGTGTTGATTTCCTTTAGGATTGGCTGGCTTGATCTCCTTGCAGGCCAAAGGACTCACAAGAGTCTTCTCCAGCACCACAGGTCAAAAGCATCAATTTTTTGGTGCTCAGCCTTCTGTATGGTCTAACTTTTCTGTCCATACATGACTACTGGAAAAAAAAAAAAAAAAAGACTATACAGACCTTTGTCTGTAAAGTAATATCTCTGCTTTTTAATACTCTTTCTAGGTTGGTCATACCTTTTCTTCGAAGGAGCAAGTGTCTTTTAATTTCATGGCTGCCGTCACCATCTACAGTGATACTGGAGCCCAAGAAAATAAAGTCTGTCATCATTTCCATTTTTTCCCATCTACTTGTCATGAAGTGATGGGACCAGATGCCATGATCTTCGTTTTTTGAATGTTGGGTTTTAAGCCAGTTTTTTCACTCTCCTCTTTCACCTTCATCAAGAGGCTATTTAGTTCCTCATCATTTTCTGCCATAAGAGTGGTATCATCTGCATATCTGAGGTTATTGATATTTCTCCCACCATTCTTGATTCTAGCTTTTGCTTCATCCAGCCTGGCATTCCACATGATATACTCTGCACATAAATTAAATAAGCAGGATGACCATATAAAGCCTTGACATACTTCTTCCCCAATTTGAACCAATCTGTTATTCCATGTCTGGTTATAACTATTGCTTCTTGATCTTCATACAGTTCATAAGATAGGGCTCTTACTTATGTATATATACTTCATGCATGGCATGCAATCAGAACCAACTACATAATATGTGAAAAATAAAATGTGAAGCCCCCTGTTAAAACAATATTAAGAATTTTAAGACACTGATAATAGAACATTAAAACAAGCATAGAGTCCTCTTGAATATAAAATTCCATACATACTTGTTGCTGTTCAGTTGCTAAGTCACGTCTGACTCTGTGACCTTATGAACTACAGCACAACAGGCTTCTCTGTCCTTCATCATCTCCCTGCCTTTTCTCAAACTCATCTCCATTCTGTCAGTGATGCCATCCAATCATCTCATCCTCTATTGTCCCCCTTCTCCTCTTGCCTCAATTTTTTCCAGCATCAGAGTCTTGTACAATGAGTCAGTTCTTTACATCTGGTGGCCAAGCTATTGGAGTTTCGGTTTCAGTATCAGTCCTTCTAATGAATACTCAGGGTTCAGCGTCCAAACTCTTTAGTTCAATCTAAACTCATCTCTCCTCCAAGTCTTCTACTTGAATATTGCCTTATACACCTCACTGATTGTTTCCCCAGTCTTCCAGTTTCTCAAAGCCAATAAGTTAATAACTGAATGAATGAATGAAATTATTTTAAAATTTCTTCCCATTTTATATCAATTTTTAATTTATGACATCTAGGTTCTAATTTTTAAAAACACTGGTGAAAGAAATCAAAGAGGACACTAATAGATGGAGAAATATACCATGTTCATGGATCGGAAGAATCAATATAGTGAAAATGAGTATACTACCCAAAGCAATCTACAGATTCAATGCAATCCCTATCAAGCTACCAGCGGTATTTTTCACAGAACTAGAACAAATAATTTCAAGATTTGTATGGAAATACAAAAAACCTCGAATGGCCAAAGCAATCTTGAGAAAGAAGAACGGAACTGGAGGAATCAACCTGCCTGACTTCAGGCTCTACTACAAAGCCACAGTCATCAAGACAGTATGGCACTGGCACAAAGACAGAAATATAGGTCAATGGAACAAAATAGAAAGCCCAGAGATAAATCCACACACCTATGGACACCTTATCTTCGACAAAGGAGGCAAGAATATACAATGGAGTAAAGACAATCTCTTTAACAAGTGGTGCTGGGAAAACTGGTCAACCACTTGTAGAAGAATGAAACTAGATCACTTTCTAACACCACACACAAAAATAAACTCAAAATGGATTAAAGATCTAAACGTAAGACCAGAAACTATAAAACTCCTAGAGGAGAACATAGGCAAAACACTTTCCGACATAAATCACAGCAGGATCCTCTATGATCCACCTCCCAGAATACTGGAAATAAAAGCAAAAATAAACAAATGGGATCTAATTAAAATTAAAAGCTTCTGCACAACAAAGGAAACTATAAGCAAGGTAAAAAGACAGCCTTCTGAATGGGAGAAAACAATAGCAAATGAAGCAACTGACAAACAACTAATCTCAAAAATATACAAGCAACTCATGCAGCTCAATTCCAGAAAAATAAACGACCCAATCAAAAAATGGGCCAAAGAACTAAACAGACATTTCTCCAAAGAAGACATACGGATGGCTAACAAACACATGAAAAGATGCTCAACATCACTCATTATCAGAGAAATGCAAATCAAGACCACAATGAGGTACCATTTCACACCAGTCAGAATGGCTGCGATCCAAAAGTCTACAAGCAATAAATGCTGGAGAGGGTGTGGAGAAAAGGGAACCCTCTTACACTGTTGGTGGGAATGCAAACTAGTACAGCCACTATGGAGAACAGTGTGGAGATTCCTTAAAAAACTGCAAATAGAACTGCCTTATGACCCAGCAATCCCACTGCTGGGCATACACACCGAGGAAACCAGAATTGAAAGAGACACATGTACCCCAATGTTCATTGCAGCACTGTTTATAATAGCCAGGACATGGAAACAACCTAGATGTCCATCAGCAGATGAATGGATAAGAAAGCTGTGGTACATATACACAATGGAGTATTACTCAGCCATTAAAAAGAATTCATTTGAATCAGTTCTAATGAGATGGATGAAACTGGAACCTATTATACAGAGTGAAGTAAGCCAGAAAGAAAAACACCAATACAGTATACTGACACATATATATGGAATTTAGAAAGATGGCAATGATGACCCTGTATGCGAGACAGCAAAAGAGACACAGATGTATAGAACGGACTTTTGGACTCTGTGGGAGAGGGAGAGGGTGGGATGATTTGGGAGAATGGCATTGAAACATGTATACTATCATGTAAGAACGAAGCACCAGCCTATGTTCGATACAGGATACAGGATGCTTGGGGCTGGTACACGGGGATGATCCAGAGAGAGGATATGGGGTGGGATGTGGGAGGGGGATTCAGGATTGGGATCTCATATACACCCATGGTGGATTCATGTCAATGTATGGCAAAACCAATACGGTATTGTAAAGTAAAATAAAGTAAAAATTTAAAAAAAAAATGCATATAGAATCTGAACCAGTCTTACCATAGCCCCTATTCCCACCTTGTACTGAGCCACCATCACCTCACTCCTGGATTACGCCAATTGCTTTTTTTTTTTAATTTAATTTTTATTGAAGGCTAATTGCTTTACAGAATTTTATTGTTTTTTGTCAAACCTCAACAATAATCATCCATAGGTATACATATATCCCCTCCCTTTTGAACCTCCCTCCCATCTCCCTCCCCATTCCACTCATCTAGGTTGTTACAGAGCCCCTGTTTGACTTTCCTGAGCCATATAGCAAATTTTCACTGACTATCTAATTTACATATGATAATGCAAGAAAGTAGGGAAAACCACTAGACCATTCAGGTATGACCTAAATCAAATCCCTTATGATTATACAGTGGAAGTGAGAAATAGATTTAAGGGACTAGACTTGATAGATAGAGTGCCTGATGAACTACAGACAGAGGATCATGACATTGTACAGGACACAGGGATCAAGACCATACCCATGAAAAGGAAATACAAAAATGGAAAATGACTGTCTGAAGGGGCCTTACAAATAGCTGTGAAAGAAGAGAAACAAAAAGGAAAGGAGAAAAGGAAAGATATTAGCATCTGAATGCAGAGTTCTAACGAATAGCAAGAAGAGATAAGAAAGCCTTCTTCAGTGGTCAAAGATATAGAGGAAAACAACAGAATGGGAAAGACTAGAGATCTCTTCAAGAAAATTAGAGATACCAAGGGAAGATTTCATGCAAAGATGGGCTCGATAAAGGACAGAAATGGTCTGGACCTAACAGAAGCAGAAGATATTAAGAAGAGGTGGCAAGAATACACAGAAAGACTGTACAAAAAAGATCTTCATGACCAACATAATTACAATGGTGTGATCATTCACCTAGAGCCAGACATCCTGGAATGTGAAGTCAAGTGGGCCTTGGAAAGCATCACTATTAACAAAGCTAGTGGAGGTGATGGAATTCCAGTTGAGCTATTTCAAATCCTGAAAGCTGATGCTGTGAAAGTGCTGCACTCAATATGCCAGCAAATTTGGAAAACTCAGCAATGGCCACAGGACTGGAAAAGATCAGTTTTCATTCCAATCCCAAAGAAAGGTAATGCCAAAGAATGCTCAAACTACCGCACAATTGCACTCATCTCACACGCTAGCAAAGTAATGCTCAAAATTCTCCAAACCAGACTTCTGCAATATGTGAACCGTGAAGTTCCAAATGTTCAAGCTGGTTTTAGAAAAGGCAGAGGAACAAGAGATCAAATTGCCAAGCAAGAGAGTTCCAGAAAAACATCTATTTCTGCTTTATTGACTATGCCAAAGCCTTTGACTGTGTGGATCACATAAACTGTGGAAAATTCTGAAAGAGATGGCAGTACCAGACCACTTGATCTGCCTCTTGAGAAACCTATGTGCAGGTCAGGAAGCAACAGTTAGAACTGGACATGGAACAACAGACCAGTTCCAAATAGGAAAAGGGGTATGTCAAGGCTGTATATTGTCAACTTGCTAATTTAACTTACATGCAGAGCACATCATGAGAAACGCTGTGCTGGAAGAAACACAAGCTGGAATCAAGACTGCTGGGAGAAATATCAATAACTTCAGATATGCAGATGATACCACCCTTATGGCAGAAAGTGAAGAGGAACTAAAAAGTCTCTTGATGAAAGTGAAAGAGTAGAGTGAAAAAGTTAGCTTAAAGCTCAACATTCAGAAAATGAAAATCATGGCATCTAGTCCCATCACTTCATGGGAAATAGATGGGGAAACAGTGGAAACAGTGTCAGACTTTATTTTTTTGGTCTCCAAAATCACTGCAGATGGTGACTGTAGCTATGAAGTTAAAAGACGCTTACTCCTTGGAAGAAAAGTTATGACCAACCTAGATAGCATATTCAAAAGCAGAGACATTACTTTGCCAACAAAGCTCTATCCATCAAGGCTATGGTTTTTCCAGTGGTGAAGTATGGATGTGAGAGTTGGACTGTGAAGAAAGCTGAGCACCGAAGAACTGATGCTTTTGAACTGTGGTGTTGGAAAAGACTCTTGAGAGTCCCTTGGACTGCAAGGAGATCCAACCAGTCCATTCTAAAGGAGATCAGCCCTGGGATTTCTTTGGAAAGACTGATGCTAAAGATGAAACTCCAGTACTTTGGCCACCTCATGTGAAGAGCTGACTCACTGGAAAAGACCCTGCTGCTGGGAGGGACTGGGGGCAGGAGGAGAAGGGGACAACAGAGGATGAGATGGCTAGATGGCATCACTGACTTGACGGAGGTGAGCCTGAGTGAACTCCAGGAGTTGGTGATGAACAGAGAGGCCTGGCGTGCTGTGATTCATGGGGTTGCAAAGAGTCGGACATGTCTGAGCGACTGAACTGAACTGAACAGAATGTAAGTTTCCATGTTATCTTTCATACATCTCACCCTCTCCTCCACTATCCCCAGGTCCATAAGTCTCTTCTCTATGTCTGTTTCTCCAATGCTGCCCTCTAGATAAATTCTTCAGTACCATTTTTCTAGATTCCATGTATGTGTGTTAGAGTACGATATTCATCTCTCTCTTTCTGACTCACTTCTCTCTGTTTAAAGGTCCTAGGTTCATCCACCTCGTCAGAACTGACTCAAATGTGTTCCTTTTTATGGCTGAGTGATATTCCATTGTGTATATGTACCACAACTTCTTTATACATTCATCTGTCGTTGTACATCTAGGTTGCTTCCATGTTCTAGCTATTGTAATTAGTGGTTCAATGAACAATGGGATATATGTGTCTTTTTCAATTTTGGTGTCCTCAGGGTATATGCCTAGGAGTGGGATTGCTGGGTCATATGGTGGTTTTATTCCTAATTTTTTTAAGGAATCTCCATACTGTCTTCCATAGTGGCTGTATCAATCTACATTCCTACCAACAGTGCAATCACATTCCCTTTTCTCCCCACCCCCTCCAGCATTTATTGTTTGCAGACTTTTTGATGAGGGCCATTCTGACCAGTGTGAAGTGATATCTCATTGTGATTTTGATTTGCATTTCTCTAATAATGAGCCATGTTGAGCATCTTTTCATGTGTTTGTTAGCCATCTGTGTGTCTTCTTTGGAGAAATGTCTGTTTACGTCTTTTTCCCAGTTTTTGCTTAGGTTGTTTGTTTTTCTGGCATTTGCTTCTTAACTGAGCTCCTTGCTCCTACCTTTGCTCTCTTCAATCTATCCTCAATAGAATAGCCTGGAAAATTCCATTAAAGACAAACTCAGGTGAATTCACTCCTCAAAGCCCAAAATGGGCCCCTAGGCATCTCATCATAAGAAGTAGAATCCATAAAATCTCCTCAGATTTCTATGAGATCTGACTTCTTGTTACTTTCTCTCTTTTTCTACTACTCTCTAGTTAACCCCCATTCTGTCTAGCCATGCTCCTCATCTCCGTAACAGTTTTGTTAAATCTCATTTTCTCTATTAGGCCAATCTTGATGGACTGAAGTAAAACTGCCACAACTCCTTGGGCTTCATCTCCTCACAGTTAGTCTCCCTTTCTCTGCTCTAGCTTTTCGTACCCTCATCACTTGGTAAGCACCACATAGTTTAGAAGGTTTGTTTTTTGCTTCTCTTCCTCCAAAAACATGAAAGCACCTTCCGCGGTGGCTCAGTGGTAATGAACCCACTTGCTAATGCAGGAGCCACAGATTCGATCTTTGGGTTGGGAAGACTCCCTGGAGTTGGAAATGGCAACCCACTTCAGTATTCTTGCCTGAAAAATCCCATGGGCAGAGGAGTCTGGTGGGCTACAGTCTATTGGGTCACAAGAGTCAGACAGGCCTTAGCAACTAAACAACAATGACAACAACGGCTAGGACAGAGATCTTTATTCCCTTCTGCAACTGAAGCGTCTAACACAGCATGTGGCATATAGTAGGCAATCAATCAATAATCACTGAATGAATGGATAATTAAATACATGAAGAAACTAGAAGTTCACTACAGAGCTGAAAACTGTATCAAAGTATTATACATTGAGTAAGTAAGTAAGTAAGTAAGTGCTAGTCGCTCAGTCGTGCCTGATTCTTTGCAACCCCATGGAACTGCCTCCCACCAGGCTCCTGTGTCCATGACATTTTCCAAGCAAGAATACTGGAGTGGGTTGCCATTTCTTTCTCCAGGGGATCTTCCCTGACCCAGGGATCAAACCCGGGTCTTCTGCACTGCAGGCAGATTCTTAACCAACCGAGCTACAAGGGAAGCTTGTATAATACTTTGAAGTATCAAAGTATTATAAATTGAGTACTGATGAATAAATCTTGTCAAACCCTGAAAACTCTATAATAAGCAATAAGATATAACTAAAAATGTTCTACTTTACTAAGTGGTATTTATAATGATGGTGGTCATAAAATGTATACTTATTGGAGGATAACAAATAAATTTAATTTAGTTCTATGTTAGATGTTTTTCACTGTCCTTTAATTTTTAATAATAAATATCAACAAATGTATCTCCTTATGGGTATTATTTCTAACATTTAAATTTCTAAGCTCCAAAATAGTAGGAGTTATTAACATTTAAAAACATGGAAATGTGAAGAAAATGAGAAAATTAATGATTGCACCTCATAACTCAGAGCTTATGACTCAGTTGCAACATGTCATATAAAGGCTTTAGACTTCAGATAATCTACTCAAAATATATGCTCTTGTCCCTGGGTTGGCAAATAAGGAAAAGTATATAAGTAACTCAATTTAATCCCATCAAAGATCCAGTAATCATTGGAGTTGCATGCAAATAAACAATTAGATGAGAATCCCACAATCTCTAATCAGTTTTATTTAGGCAACAATAGTAGAAGAAGCCAAGTACACATTGTTTAAATGTTATTTTCTCCTGATTTGCTATCATTCACTATATGTTATTATTTGAAAATGTGAATTGTGAGGTTGAGAAGAATGGGAAGCAGCATAATGAAAAATTTTAGAAAATATGCAGTTAGAGATGATATTACCGGAATGATCCTTTTAAAAATAGAAAGTTTATTATGTCATGACTGTTGAAATCCTCCCCTTTGTATTAGTCAAAGCCAAAGTCCTCACAATCCTCCTCAGCCCTATGTGATTAGATCCACCCTACCTGAAATCTGTATCTACCGCCACCTTCTCACCTACCATCCTCTTTACTGTTCCTTCAGCTCCAGAAAGACTGGGTCCTTTTCTTATTTTTATTTTTAGTCTTTTGTTTTTAATTGGAGGATAGTTACATAACAAAGTTATAATGGTCTCTGCCATACATCAACATGACTCACCCATAGTTATATATATGTGCCCTCCTCCTCTTAAACCATTTTCCCTGTCCCATCCCTCTAGGTTGTCACAGACCTCTGGCTTTGGGTTCAGTGTGTCATACAACAAATTCCTACTGCCTATCTACTTTACATATGGCAATGTATATGTTTCAATGCTATTCTCTCAAACCATTCCACCTTCTCTCTCCCCCACTGTGTCCAAAAGTCTGTTCTCTATGCCTGCATCTCTGTTGCTGCCAAGTAGGTAGGTTCATCAGTACAATCTTTCTAGATTCCATATATGTGCATTCAGTTCAGTCACTCAGTTGTGTTCAACTCTTTGCAAACCCATGGACTGCAGCAAGCCAGGCCTCTCTGTCTTTCACCAACTCCCAGAGTTGTTCAAACTATGTCCACTGAGTCGGTGATGCCATCCAACCATCTCATCCTATGTCATCCCCTTTTCCTTCTGCCTTCAGAGTCTTTTTCAATGAGTCAGTTCTTTGCATCAGGTGGCCAAAGTATTGGAGTTTCAGCTTCAGCATCAGTCCTTCCAATGCATATTCAGGAATGATTTTCTTTAGGATTGACTGGTTGGATCTCTAGAGTCTTCTCTAAAACCACAGTTCAAAGGCATCAATTCTTTGGCTTTCAGATCTCTTTACAGTACAACTCTCACATCCTCACATGACTACTGGAAAAACCATAGCTTTGACTAGATGGATCTTTGTCAGCAAAGTAATGTCTCTGTTTTTTAATATGCTGTCTAGGTTGGGCATAGCTTTTCTTCCAAGGAGCAAGTGTCTTTTAATTTCATTGCTGCAGTCACCATCTGCAGTGACTTTGGAGGCCAAGAAAATAAAGTCTGCCATGGTTTCCATTGTTTCCCTATCTATTTGCCATGAAGTGATGGGACCAGAAGCCATGATTTTCATTTTTTGAATGTTGAGTTTTAAACCAGCTTTTTCAT
Organism: Cephalophus harveyi; assembly: GCA_006410635.1. Classification (NCBI taxonomy): domain Eukaryota; kingdom Metazoa; phylum Chordata; class Mammalia; order Artiodactyla; family Bovidae; genus Cephalophus; species Cephalophus harveyi. Next base: position 495,711 of record SJYT01055806.1, on the reverse strand, counting down.
TCTTCTCTTTCACTTTCATTAAGAAGGTCTTTAGTTCCTCTTCACTTTCTGCCATAAGGGTGGTATCATAGTCATATCTGAGGCTATTGATATTTCTCCCAGCAATCTTTGTTCCAGCTTGTGTTTCATCCAGCCTGGCATTTAGCATGATGTACTCTGCATATAAGTTAAATAAGCAGGGTGACGATATACGTCTTGACGTAATCCTTTTCCAATTTGGAAAAACCATAGCTTTGACTAGATGGATCTTTGTCAGCAAAGTAATGTCTCTGTTTTTTAATATGCTGTCTAGGTTGGGCATAGCTTTTCTTCCAAGGAGCAAGTGTCTTTTAATTTCATTGCTGCAGTCACCATCTGCAGTGACTTTGGAGGCCAAGAAAATAAAGTCTGCCATGGTTTCCATTGTTTCCCTATCTATTTGCCATGAAGTGATGGGACCAGAAGCCATGATTTTCATTTTTTGAATGTTGAGTTTTAAACCAGCTTTTTCATTCTTCTCTTTCACTTTCATTAAGAAGGTCTTTAGTTCCTCTTCACTTTCTGCCATAAGGGTGGTATCATAGTCATATCTGAGGCTATTGATATTTCTCCCAGCAATCTTTGTTCCAGCTTGTGTTTCATCCAGCCTGGCATTTAGCATGATGTACTCTGCATATAAGTTAAATAAGCAGGGTGACGATATACGTCTTGACGTAATCCTTTTCCAATTTGGAAGCAGTCTGTTATTCCATATCCAGTTCTAACTGTTGCTTCTTGACCTGCATACAGATTTCTCAGGAGACAGGAGAGGTGGTCTGCTATTCCCATCTCTTGAAGGATTTTCTACACTGTGTTGTGGTCTACACAGTCAAAGTCTTTGGTAAATCAATAAAGCAGAAAGAAATGTTTTTCTGGAATTCTCACTTTTTCTATGATTCATCGGATATTGACAATTTGATCTCTGGTTCCTCTGCTTTCTCTAAATCCATCTTGAACATCTGGAAGTGCGTGGTTCATGTACTGTTGAAGCCTGGCTTGGAGAATTTTGAGCATTACTTTGCTAGCCTGTCAGATGAGTGCAATTGTGCAGTAGTTTGAACATTCTTTGGCATTCCCCTTCTTTGGGATTAGAGTGAAAACTGACCTCTTCCAGTCCTGTTGCCACTGCAGAGTTTTCCAAATTTGCTGGCATATTAAGTGCAGCATTTAACAGCATCATCTCTAGGTTTTGAAATAGCTCAATTGGAATTCCATCACCTTTACTAGCTTTATTCATAGTTATCCTTCCTAAGGCTCACTTCAGTTTGATTCCAGGATGTCTGGCTTTAGGTGAGTGATCACACCATCGTGGTTATCTGGGTCATGAAGATCTTTTTTGTACAGTTCTTCTGTGTATTCTTGCCACCTCTTCTTAATATCTTCTGCTTCTGTTAGGTCCATACCGTTTCTGTCCTTTATTGAATCCATCTTTGCATGAAATGTTCCCTTGGTATCTCTAATTTTCTTGAAGAGAGCTCTAGTCTTTTCCATTCTGTTGTTTTCCTTATTTCTTTGCATTGATCACAGAGGAAGTCTTTCTTATCTCTCCTTGCTATTCTTTGGAACTCTGCATTCAAATGAGTATTTCTTTCCTTTTCACATTTGCCTTTTACTTCACTTCTTTCTCAGCTATTTGTAAGGCCTCCTCAGACAACCATTTTGCCTTTTTGCATTTCTTTTTCTTGGGGATAGTCTTGATCACTGCCTCCTGTATAAAGTCACAAACATCTGTCCACAATTCTTCAGGCACTCTATCAGCTCTAATCCCTTGAATCTATTTGTCACTTATACAGTATAATCATAAGGTAGGTCATACCTGAATAATCTGATGGTTTTCCATAATTTCTTCAAGTTAAGTCTGAATTTAGCAATAAAGAGTTCATGATCTGAGCCACAGTCAGCTCCCAGTCTTGTTTTGCTGACTGTATAGAGCCTCTCCTTCTTTGGCTGCAAAGAATATAATCAATCTGATTTCAGTATTGATCATCTGGTGATGTCACATGTAGCATCTTCTCTTGTGTTGTTGAAAGAGGGTGTTTGCTATATAAGCATTAATGTATAATAGTTATTTTTTTACTTCCTGACTTAGTTCACTTTGTATAATGGACTCTAGGTTCATCCACCTCATTAGCATCACCTCAAATGTATTCTTTTTAATATCTGAGTAATATTGCATTGCATATATGTATCACAACTTCTTTACCCCTTCATCTGTTGATGGACATGTTGCTTCCATGTCCTAGCTATTATAAATAATGTACAATGAACATTGTGGTACATGTGTGTTTTTCAATTATGCTGTCCTTAGGATATATGCCCAGTAGTGGTATTATTGGGCCATATTGTACTTTGTTCCTATTTTTTGAGGAATCTCCAGAGTGTCTGTATCAATTTGCATTCCAACCAACAGTGCAAGAGGGTTTCCTTTTCTCCACACCATCTCCAGCATTTATTCTTTGTGGACATTTTGATGATGGCCATTCTGACTGGTGTGAGATGATACCTCATTGTAGTTTTGATTTGAGTTTTCTAATAATGAGCAATGCTCAGCATCTTTTCCTTTGTTTTTTAGCCATATATATGTCTTCTTTGGAGAAATGTCTCTTTATGTCTTCTACCTACTGACCCACATCCTTTTGATAATGGTTCCTCTTCCTGGAATGTGCCTGGTAACTCCACACCATACTTCAAGTCTTTGCTCAGTCATCACCCTATTGATGAGTTTTGTGTATATAATAGAAACATATAAACATACATTTAAAACTAGCCAGCCTTGTGCTTAGTGATAAAACCTTACAAATCCCTGACAAAGTAAAAATAAGACAAAAAAGTCCACCATCATCACTATTACCATAAACTACCATGGAAGTGCTACTCAATAAAACTGTGTATGCTCAAGTACACACAGGCACATACAAACCCATACATCTGTGCATTTATTTTTCTATTTGAAGATACAATTTACTTAAAAACCCAGCAATATAATTCAAAAGATTTCTATGAAGATGCTCATTTAAATGAAGTTAGCAAACGTCAAAACTTTTCTGAATGTCTACTAATGTTTTTTAAGGGATATACTGGATGCTATTCAATAAACTAAAAATGAGCAATATTTATAAGTAGAAAACTAGAATTATTCAAAAAGGAAACATGAAAGAACACTTGAATAAAATAATAGACTAATTATAAGAGATTCAATCGTGTAAGGAGGTTGAATTTCTTAATTCAATCTGTCATTAAAATTTAATAATATACCAGTCAAAACCTCCATCACAAACAATTCTATATCTACTCTAAAATGTAAAGCTATGAGAATTAGCATAACATATGCATAAAATAAGAGTAATGATTGTGCAATTTCCCTTCAAGTACTAAAATATATTATAAAACTATAATATTAAACATTTTATAATGCCAAGTTTTATTTTTAAATTTGTAAATTAGACTACTCAGTCAACTACTGAAGTCTTTCATGTCTAAAATTGTCAGGGTTTTTATTTAACTGAAGTCTTCAAAGTATCAGTTCAGTTCAGTTCAGTCGCTCATTGGGTCCGACTCTTTGTGACCCCATGAATCGCAGTACGCCAGGCCTCTCTGTCCATCCCAACTCCCGGAGTTCACTCAGACTCACGTCCATCGAGTCAGTGATGCCATCCAGCCATCTCATCCTCTGTCGTCCCCTTCTCCTCCTGCCCCCAATC
>SJYT01055806.1:463962-484383 GCA_006410635.1 Cephalophus harveyi | reverse complement strand
CAAATGCAATGTTACTTAGACCAGTAATTGAAGATTTGTAAGTTGGAATTAAATGCATTCCTTAGGCTTTTAAATTTATTTAGGGATTTTGAATTATAATTCAAGCTATTTATATATTAATATAATTTATATTAATATAAAGTATGTAGATTAATAAATGAAATAAAATAAATATATTCATATAAAATATTAATTTCAAAAGCAAAATATCTAAAATCTTATAAAATACTTCCAATAATCAAGAAAAAAGTAACTTGCTTGCATATTCCTTCTGAAATATAAAGAAACTTGATTCTTCATCATTCACTATGGAATTCCTTAAGTTGATAGCAAAACCAAGAAGAAAAGTGAAATTTATACAAAATTGATCAGTTTGAAAAAAAAAATCACTCCTGTAATTAGGATAGGTCAGAAAAAAAGTTTCTTTATAAATAATTTATCAGAAACTACTCTATAAAAACCTAAGGAAATGTCAAGCCAGGTGCAATCTTTTAAAACTATTCCTGTATAAATCAATTAAGGTGCTTTATTTTGACACCTAGTGTCAGTGTTTACCAAACGTAGATAGACAAGTCCATCCCTGCAGCATGCATTTGCAAATAACTTTACTCATTAATGTTTAATTAAGACAGAGGAAAACTGTCCTTGATATTTTGCTGCAATTAGTGCTCTCTATACCCCACTGACTTCTCATGATGAATTACTTTTCAAATGAAAAGTGAAATGATTAAAACTGGAGACACTCCATCTACTATGCGTTGCCCATATCACATTTTAAAGAGGAGAACCAAATAATACTTGCAGAGTGAAACAACTTAAATCATCTGTTGTTGATTTCAAATGTGAAGCTTCTTTCTGAATAAGACTAAAGTGATACAACATGTAAATACCAATTTATTCCTATAAGTCATAAGGTCACATAATACTAGAGCTTTAGGAGGTTTAGTTCAACACCCTCAATTTAAAACCTTCCGTAAAACAGTAGTGAATTGTGAAGGTCACATAATTTTCCAAATGATGTCGTCATCATTTCATGTACAATTTTAACATTCTACTCTTTTAAGGGACTCTATAATTCAATGCCTTATTTTACCAAACAATCAATATAAACTAACACCACACAACGGCAAAACAAAACAAAACAAAGAACCTTCTAGTCGGAACAGGCAATGGCAATCCACTCCAGTACTCCTGCCTGGAAAATCCCATGGACAGAGGAGCCTGGTAGGCTACAGTAAACAATCAATATAAACTAACACCACACAACGGCAAAACAAAACAAAACAAAGAACCTTCTAGTCGGAACAGGCAATGGCAATCCACTCCAGTACTCCTGCCTGGAAAATCCCATGGACAGAGGAGCCTGGTAGGCTACAGTCCACGGGGTCGCTAAGAGACGAGCACGACTGAACTACTTCACTTTCACTTTTCACTTTCATGCATTGGAGAAGGAAATAGTAACCCACTCCAGTGTTCTTGCCTGGAGAATCCCAGGGACCGGGGAGCCTAGTGGGCTGCCATCTATGAGGTCGCACAGACTCGGACACGACTGAAGTGACTTAGCAGCAGTCAGGAAAGATCATTTGACTTGTGTAATGTTACACAACTAACTAGTGGTAGATCTAAAAGTATAATTACAGATGTTCTACCCAAAATCTTTTCGTTATTTTCTACTCAAATATCATTAGTGCTCATTTTACACTAGAAGAGCAATACAATATGAGAAATATTTATGAAATCTTTTATCGTTATACTCAGATATCATATAAGTTGAAACTTTTTTTTTGACATATGAATGCTCCTAGTGCCTTTATTATACTAGTCCCAAACCGGAAGCAGCCTAAATGTCCATCAGTAGTTGAAAAGCATAAACAAACGATGAAGCCCTAGTCAGTCATAAAAATGAACAAACTCCTTACATGCATAACAACCCTGACAATCAAAAATATTTTCAAGTGAGAGAAGCCCAATGCAAAAGAATACAGACAAACCAAAGAACCCATTTATATAATATACTATCACAGAAGAAACTAATCTGAGGTTACAGAATTCAAACCACTGCTTATGGTGGGTTTGGTTTGACTGAAAAGTACATGAAGAAAGTTTTTTTGGTTGATGGTATGTTCTCTGTCATGATCAGGGTATTGATTAAGTCTGTGAGTAATTTTGTCAAAATGCATCAAACTGTGAGGAAAAATCTGAGTCTATCAATGAATATAACTTTTCTCACAATTAAAATAGTGCTGTGATATTTATATTATCTTAAATTAAAGACTTATATACCACTGCTGTTTTATAATAATTTTAATGAGGTATAAATGACTTACATTAAATTTTGCATATCTAAAGTAGACAATTTAATGTTTGTTATATCACCACAACCAAATATATAAAATTATGTATAATTATAATATATTCATCTCCCTCAAATGTTTTTTCTCATGTCCTTTATAATCCTTCCTTCTTGCTAGTAGAGATATTCTTGAAATAGCATATTATTACATGTGTGTTATGTTTTGTCTTATATTAATGAATTAAGCTGGCAAAAATAATAATAAATACTTCCTAGATTCTTTTAAAATGTTCCCTTTTTTATTACTCTGTCAATTCTAGAATCTCCCTTCAAATATATTAAATACTTAGGATTTACAAATAGGCTGAGAACTAGTCTGAGTTTACCAAAAAAATGAATGTTTTCTGTACACCAGATTATTTGCTAACATAGAAAAAAATTGTGAAATTTTACATGTAAATTCATCTTTCAAAATTCTCTATAAATAATATTGGAAGGTAAGGCTGATTTGAGCACGCATCATCACACGGCTACAAACACTCCAAGTTGAGTAACACTGAACCACTTCATGGGAAATAGATGGAGAAACAGTGGAAACAGTGTCAGACTTTATTTTTTTGGGCTCCAAAATCACTGCAGATGGTGACTGCAGCCATGAAATTAAAAGACGCTTACTCCTTGGAAGGAAAGTTATGACCAACCTAGATAGCATATTCAAAAGCAGAGACATTATTTTGCCAACAAAGGTCCGTCTAGTCAAGGCTATGGTTTTTCCAGTGGTCATGTATGGATGTGAGAGTTGGACTGAAGAAAGCTGAGCGCTGAAGAATTGGTGCTTTTGAACTGTGGTGTTGGAGAAGACTTTTGAGAGTCCCTTGGACTACAAGGAGATCCAACCAGTCCATTCTGAAGATCAGTCCTGGGATTTCTTTGGAAGGAATGATGCTAAAGCTGAAACTCCAGTACTTTGGCCACCTCGTGCGAAGAGTTGACTCATTGGAAAAGACTGATGCTGGGAGGGATTGGGGGCAGGAGGAGAAGGGGACGACAGAGGATGAGATGGCTGGATGTCATCACCGACTCGATGGACGTGAGTCTGAGTGAACTCCGGGAGTTGGTGATGGACAGGGAGGTCTGGCATGCTGCGATTCATGGGGTCGCAAAGAGTCGGACACGACTGAGCGACTGAACTGAACTGAACCACTTTTAATAGTTCATGTACTGTTCAGTTCTCCGTGGAGTCTTCCATTCCCTATTACTTCCCAGCATCAAAGCCTGTAGCTGTTGCCAACTTGTGCTACTGCTATTTTAACACTGCTAGGCTTTACTCCAGAGAAGGCAAGGGCAACCCACTTTAGCCCTCTTGCCTGGAAAAATCCATGGATGGAGGAGCCTGGTAGGCTGTAGTCCATGGGGTCGCTAAAAGTCGGACATGAATGAGAGACTTCACTTTCACTTTTCACTTTCCTGCATTGGAGAAGGAAATGGCAACCCACTCCAGTACTCTTGCCTGGAGAATCCCAGGGAACAGGAAGCCTGGTGGGCTGCCGTCTATGGGGTTGCACAGAGTCAGACACGACTGAAGCGACTTAGCAGCAGCAGCAGGCTTCATTCATTTATTTCACCTTCCTTGTCCCAGAAAGCTTTTGCATAATTGCTCTGATGGCAAAACTATATAAAAAAAGATATTGCAATAAATTCACACACATATATACACATAGCTTTTTAAAATGATGTACCATGAACTTATTTACAATTGGATTAAATAATTATTTTTGATCCACACTATAGGTGACCATTAAAAATAATCTCTGCATTGTGCAAGTTTAATTTGAATATATGTGAGTTCTTTAAAATCATAGAACTAATGCAAAGAGATGGATCACTTTTGAATATAATTGCTGAAAATGTTCCATGATATTAGGCCACAGGTAAAAGTAATGAGTAAGTAACTATCAATAATCATTTCTCAAGGCTATATCGATATGGATCAGATTGAGGCCACAGGACAGGAAACATCAGTGGTAGGAGTATGGTGTGGAAAGTGGACCTGGATTGTCTAAGCAGACCAGAGGCCATGTCAAAACAAAATGTAGCTAAGGTACAGAGAATAGACCAATCTGGCTGCAAAGACTAACTTATGTTGAGGTCAGCAGAGTGGTCTGAATAGAGAAAGAAGAAACCTAGGATGAGGAATTTATAACTTAAATGCTTAATCTTCTAAAATATGAGCCTGTGTGTTATAACTAACATGAATGGGGATACAGTAAAGTCTCCTGATTATTTTTTATCCTCATAAAACATGCTATTCTATTTGGAAAATAGCTTCCTATACCCTCCTTCAACCACATCTCTCTTTATCATCACAGGGGGAAAAAAGTACTTAAGTTCTGACAAAGGCAATCCTTGAACTTCTACATGATCTCAATGTCCAAAACAGAATAAACCTACGGAAAGTTCAGAAATACGTACTGAAAAAATATGAACAGACTCAGTATTGGCCTCACTGTTGGGTGCTGGTTATAATAACAATTCAAAGACCTTGGGCTATCAAGCAGGCTTACTGGTAGAGGACTCTTATCAGAGCTCCCGCTGTTAGTCCTGACAGATTCACCACACATGGCTGCACATGGCTACACTTGTACCCACTCAAGTGTGTAAGAAGTGTCTAGTGCTGTGCCACTGAGAATTCGCCTCAGTAATGTTTTAATTGCAGTGCTACCTCAAACCAAAGAAATTAATCCTGATAGGAAAGCAGTCCATGTCATTATTACTGTTCCTTCAATGCAAAGCATCATGCAATTTGAAGGTATATATTTTTAACACTCTCTCATTACATGTGAAAATGAGGATGCCCTTTGGATTGCCAAGATACATTTATAGACAAGATTTTTCCTTTTCATTTAAAGGAACTAGATATACATATATTTTATTGAAGAAAGAATAACATTCAATATAGGAAATATTAATATGCATTTTCCATACACCTGACAAGCCAAAGCAATATGTTTAAGGTAGAAGGTCAGCACCTTGAAAACAAGGAACATTTCAAAAGATAATAACCAGAGATCTTGGCAGGGAGTCTCAGCTAAATTCAATATACATAATTTTATAACTGTGTCATATAATCCCTCTTTTTAAAGTTAGACTATTGGAATAATAATATCTTAAGCCATTAGCATCTTTCATTATTCAATTTATTTCTGAGAAAAAAGAATGATGCACTATAAATATGCACTTTAAGAGATCCAAGTTTGAACCTGAGCACGTTCACTTAGCTGGATATTTCATACTTCTAAACTATGAGACTAATGATACTACATTTCAAATATTTTGAGACTAATTAAAATAATGTATATGAATCATTTTGCACCATGGCTAGTGCTCAAGTATATACAAATTTTACTATATACCATTATATATAAATGCATATTATGTAAAACATATAAAAATATAATTTGTAGTTTCCCAATAAGTTTTAGATCTAAGTGGTTTATGTACATGTTACTATGTGTAAATATAAATTATTTTCTAGCTAGTTCCTTTACTAGAAATACACTGGTAAAATTGTTGCTTACAATCTGGTAATATTCATGTGTGTGTGTGTTTGTAGGTTTGTATTTGTGTCTGTGTGTGTATATATGTCATTCATATTGAAAGTCCTGGTCCTCACTTCCTCTGGATCAAACTGAAAAGTGTTGCCAAATGGGCAGCAGTTTTATTCCAAACCAATACCTGCAGTTAAGAGAATCTGTAATTGCACTTATTTTTAGGAACATTTGTGGTATTTTTCAGAGAAGGCAATGGAGATGTGTATAAGAGACAGAATTTAAACTATGAAGCCAACAATTTATATGATTGAGGTAGGGAAAAATCACTAGAAAGGAAAAATACTTTACTAGACATCTTTTTGGAAACTACCTGAAGAGTTTGTTAGTGCCCTGAATTATCATGGGTTCTATGAGCAAAATATTTTATGAATATAATAAATATTTATGTAGAGCTTAATTTAAATTTCATTTTAAACATTACATTGTTTAAAATCATAACAATATTGAAGGTTAAATAATATAGAGATCCAGAGAGATATAGTCTTGCCTGAATTAATTTTTTTAATTTCTGTAAATTTCAATTTTATATGGAGCGTAGTTGATTAACAATGCTATCTTAATATCAGAAGTACAGCAAAGTGATTCAGTCTTACATAATCACATATCTGTGTGTACATCTCAATCCCAAACTCCCATCTATCCCTCCCCCAACCACCCTGGTAACCACAAATCCATTCTTCAAGTCAGTGGGTCTGTTTTTGTTTTGTAAATAAGTGCATTTGTATCATTTTAAATATTCTGTATATAAGCAATATAATATTTATCTTTCTCTATCCGACTTACTTCGCTTAGTATGATAATCTCCAGGACCATTCTTGTTGCTGTAAATGGCATTGTTTCATTCTTTTTAATAGCTGAGTAATATTCTATTGTGCTTCTGTACCACATCATCTTTATCCATTCATCTGTCAATGGACATTATTTTTTTTTTGAGATTCTTTGCGTTTTGACTACTGTAAACAATGCTGCAATGAACAGTAGAGTACATCCTTTCAAACCATGTTTTTCTCTGGATACATGCCCAGGAGTGGAATTGCTGGATCTTATGGTAGTTCCTTTTTTAGTTTTTGTTTGTATGTTTGTTTGTTTTTAAGCAACCTCCATACTGTTCATCATAGTGGCTGTAGCAATTTATATTTCCACCAACAGTGTAGGAATGTTCCCTTTTCTCTACATTCTTCTCTACATTTATTGTTTGTAGACTTTTTGATGATGGCCAGTCTCACCGGTGTTTAGTAATATCTCATTGTAGCTTTGATTTTCATTGCTCTAATAGTTAGTGATGCTGCATATTTTTTCATGTGCCTCTTGGCCATCTGTATGTCTCCTCTGGAGAAACATTTATTTAGTTTTCTGCCTATTTTTTTTTTATTGGGCTGCAATACATTAAAAGAAACTTATACCATGATCATGTGGGATTTATCCCAGGAATGCAAGGATTTTTCAATATCTACAAATCATTCAGTATCACACATCACATCAATAACTGAAAAACAAAAATCATATATCATCTCAATAGACATAGAAAAACATTTTGATGAAATCCAACACTCATTTATGATTAAAAAAAGAAAAACAACTCTCCAGAAAATGGGCACAGAGACAATCTTCCTCAACATAATAAAGTTCGTGTATGACAAACCAACAGCTAACTTTATATTCAATGTTAAGAACTTAAAACATTTCCTCTGAGCTCAGGAACAAGACAAAGATATTACTCTTGCCACTTATATTCAGTTTTGGAAGTTCTAGTCATGGCAATCAGAGAACAAAAACAAAAGGAATCCAAACTGGAAAAGAAGAAGTAAAACTCTTTGTAAATTACATGACATTATGCATGCATGCTGCTGCTGCTGCTGCTGCTGCTAAGTCGCTTCAGTCAAGTGCGACTCTGTGCGACCCCATAGATGGCAGCCCACCAGGCTCCCCCATCCCTGGGATTCTCCAGGCAAGAACACTGGAGTGGGTTGCTATTTGCATAGAAAATCCTAAAGATGCTACCAGAAAACTACTATAGCTCATCAATGAATTAAGTTATAGGAAGCAAAATTAATACACAGAAATCTGTTCTATTTCTATGTACTAATGATGAAACATCAGAAAGACCATTTAAAGAAACAATCCCATTTACTATTGCATTTAAAAGAATAAAATACCTAGGAATAAACCTCCCTAAGGAGGCAAAAAGACCTGTACTATAAAAGCTATAAGACACTGATGAAAGAAATTGAAGATGACACAGATGGAAAGATAAACAATGTTCTTAGACTGTAAGAACCCAGTACTTTCAAAATGACTATACAACACAAGGCAATTTACATATTCAATGTAAATCCCTCACAAATTATTAAGAACATTTTCAACATAACTAGAACAAAAAATCTTAAAATTTGTATTGAAACACCAAAGGCTCTGAATAGCCAAAGCAATATCGAGAAAGCAAAACAGCTGGAGGAATCAGACTAGTCCCTCCAGACTATACTACAAAGCTACAGTCATCAAGACAGTGTGGTACTGGCACAAAAACAGAAATATAGGTCAGTGGAATAAGATAGAAAGCCCAGATATAAAGCCATGAATATATGTGCACCTTATATTTGACAAAGGAGGCAAGAATATAAAACAGCATCTTCAATAAGAGGTGCTTGGAAAACTGGACAGCTATGTGTAAAAGAATGAAATTAGAACACTTCCTAACATCGCACACAAAAATAAGCTCAAAATGAATTAATGACCTAAATATAAGACAAGATACTCTAAAACAGTTAGAGGAAAACATAGGCAGAACATTCTTTGATATAAATCATAGTGTATTTTATGTTCTTATATATATATTTTTCCTTACCATAGTCTATTGCCTTTTGGTTGTTCAGAACTCTTTTTTTATAGATTATTATGATGATGATGATTTTGTAGTAAGAACATTTAACATGCTATCAACCTTTAAAAAAAAATTTAAGTGCACAATACAGTATTACAGCAGATCTTCAGAGCTCATCTTGCATGATGGAAACTTCATAGACTTTGATTAGTAACTTCTCATATCCCCTCCCCACAGCCTCTGGCAACCACCATTCTACTCTCTGCTTCTATGAAGTGGACTATGTTAGACACCTTCTCTAAGTGGAATCATACAGTATTTGTCCTTCTATGACTGGATTATTTTGCTTAGCACACATCCTTCATGTTCATCCATGCTGTCAAATGTTGCAGTTTTTTTCTTTTTTAAAGGTTGAATTGTATTATATATCACAACTTCCTTATCTGTTCACCTCTTAATGGAAAATGGGGGGCTGTTTCTATACCTTGGTTATTGTGAATAATGCTATGATGAACATGGGAGTGCAGGTATCTTTTCAATATTCTAATTTTAATTATTTTAAATAAATACCCCAACATGGGATTGCTGGATAAAATGGTACACCTGCTATGGAAAATAGTAGGGAGGCTTCTCAAGAAATTAAAAATAGAGCCTAAGTGCTTCTGCCACAGTTCTCAGTCAAAGTTAATTCTAGCCTGGTGTTGCTCTGAGGACAAAATTATTTTACTTTAGCTTCTTTTTAGTTGAATGTGCCATGGACTGTGCATTGCAAGGCAAATATCCATGCAGTATTACCACCAAGCTCAAACTCAACCATGTAGCAATTCAAGATCCCCTTATGATAGAGATAAAATATTTTGAAACTTTTATCCTCACAATCTTGCAGCTATTTTAAAGGGCCCAACTTCATTTTTCTAAAAGCAGAAATCTAAGGATCCAGTCTAACACCTATAATTTTACAGACAATTCCTGGATTTACATAAGGGAATTATTATCCACCACATTCATATTGAAAGTCCTGGTCCTCACTTCCTCTGGATCAAACTGAAAAGTGTTGCCAAATGGGCAGCAGTTTTATTCCAAACCAATACCTGCAGTTAAGAGAATCTGTAATTGCACTTATTTTTAGGAACATTTGTGGTATTTTTCAGAGAAGGCAATGGCTACCCACTCCAGTACTTTTGCCTGGAAAATCCCATGGATGGATTCCATGGATTTTCCTGGAAAATCCCACGGATGGAGGAACCTGGTAGGCTGTAGTCCATGGGGTCGTTAGGAGTCGGACCTAACTGAGCGACTTTACTTTCACTTTTCACTTTCTCGCTTTGGAGAAGGAAATGGCAACCCACTCCAGTGTTCTTGCCTGGAGAATCCCAGGGACTAGGGAGCCTGGTGGGCTGCCATCTATGGGGTCGCACAAAGTCGGACACGACTGAAGCTCTTTAGCAGCAGCAGTGGTGATGTTTTTAACCACAGGGTTTGAATGCACATTTTCCTCTTAATTAGAAGTTACAAAGCCCTGTGATTTAACCTCAGCATCAGTTGCTGTGGAAGACGAACATTCTTAAAAAATCCATTAATATAGCCCAAAGTGAGTTTTTAATTTGCTATATGACCATGTACACTTATTACATTGTGCCATTATGTGTCAAATGTATTCTCTAACTTGAGCAAAAACCTGTCCAGTTATATTGCACAAATGTGGAAAATAAATTTTAAAAGAGAAAATTTAATTTGTAAAATAAAATTGGAAATATTTTGAAAAATTCTTAGACTTTCTTGGAAGTAAAACTTGTTTATATTCAAAGAAATAGGGCTGGCTACATTAGGACAGTCATGTTTTCTACATATGTAGTCAGTATCTTAAATATCCACTTTCTTAATATTAAAGAAGCTTATGGTTTATATTTTAGTATTAGATTTATTTTTAGCTTTATTTTCATATTTATTATCATTTTAAATCTAATTTAATTATATTGTTTGTGTCTTTGTAATTAGTAATAAACTCTTTCTAAAGAAAGGTAGATTTTAAATTAATAAATAACTAAATGTATTTCATGGCAGAGAAATCCTTTTATAGTATGGTCTCAACTTCTCTCTCTAACCTTCCTACCACCACTCCTTCTCATAGTCCTTTCTCTATCCTCACTGATTTTTAAAAACTATTTAGGTATGATTGACATATAAAAACTAAATAAATACAATTTGATGAGTACATAAGATTTCCCGTTTCTTATTGTTCCCTTCACAATGTTCACATGCGGAACCATGTCTCACAATACTCTATTTATATCATTTCCCTGTAAGTCACATGGTTAAGACTGGTCTTAAAAATCATTCTTCCATGGTTCTTGAAACGCATCAATGAAAGCATGAAGCTTGATTAGTGTCTATGAAAGTGAAGGATATACTCATTGACTTTTCCTTTCCTTTGATTTAATACTACTTAAACTCAAAAAATTGTGTGGATAGTAAAAATATAGAATAAATTTTATATTCCAAAGAAACAGTTAAATTTTAAAATATTGTAACAGAAGGCCATTATCTAAGAAATTATTTCAAGTCCAAGATTTATATTCTCTCCACTACTGCATATTTTTTTACTATCATGCAGTTTAAACAAATCTTTATTTGCACATGTTTTAATTATTTTGACAGATTGAAATAACTTAGAGAGCCATTTCAAATTTTAAATTATTCTGGAACATTGTTTTAGAAAATACTAACTAAACCTGGGTAGCCTTAAAATTATTTCTTAGGTAGAGATTTCTAGTATGAATTGATTGGCTAAATTGACTCACTAAAACAGTATTTCAGTAACCAATTTAAGTAAGAGTAATCTTTTCAGGGTGACTAAAAAAGGAAAAAAGCAATAGGAGGTAAGTCAACCTCCTGGGTTTTCAGGTTCTAATGTGAATGACAGATGTACTTAATATCCTAGAGCTCTCCGAGTGTCTGCTTCTAATCCAAGTTGGCTTTGTTCTGCTCTACTTTCAAGTAGAAGAAGAAAACGGGAACCCAAGCACTCTATTGAGGGGAAGGCATTTCCTATTTGAGTTCTGACTTGCTTATGTGGTTTGTTTGCTTTATTTATTTATTTATGGTCAGGATCACAAGTAGAAGGTATTGGCCCTTTGAAGAATGAACGTGGCTGTCATCCTCCATTTCCTATGAGATGTCACAGCTGTGACAAGGAAGGGTTTATAATGGCACAGTTCGGTGCCTTCATAATTTATTCTCTCTGATTTTATGCTCTTTTAGTCTCCTGCTCAACCATCCACTAACAAGCAGTGATATTAGCCAATAAATCAAAGACGTCTGCTTGTCACTGCCAGATGCTTGGCCACATCGCCGCCGATTATGAGACGTACAAAAGGACAATTTCATGTAGGGAGCTCAGCAGAGGTGTTCCACTGGTATTCTGTTTGATAGGAAATCAGCGTGAGGTGAATGTAGTAAAATTCAATAACTTTTATGCCTTATAGCAATGAAGAACTAAGTTAAAATAAAACTGGGAAGTAAATTAGGACCTCACCTTTACTGATTCTTTATTTATTCTTTTTATGATGCTAAATCACTCCCTTTATCACTTCAATACAGGTTAGAGAAAGAAGAAATATTTTAATGTAATGAGTTTATTTTTCTGGGTCCAATAATTCAGCTTCCTTTTCTAAATGCATCACAAATGATATTTTCACCCATTTATTAAAATATACATTATTTCTAAAGAAATATGATAGGATAGTAAACGTGTGAATAGTAATCAATGTACAAGAACTATTAAAAGTTGCTTTCAACTATTCAAACTATCCATTAGGTATTAAGTGCTTGCATTTTCCATTATTTGTCTCATTAGCCAAATTCCTTATCTACCATAATGTACACATACCTTTTCTGTAGTATAAATAAGAACAATAAGGGCAAAATGAATTTATAGTGCTCAAATGACTATGCAAGATATTTTATGAAATGTTCCTTAATAAAATATTGAAGTTTAAAAGGAAGACAAGAAGAAGTTCATATTTTTCCTTCTTTCAAATTATGGAATTAAGAAAATAGAGATATTTTTCACTAAAGGAATTACTGTTTTTCTTCCCTGAGAAGTATATTTATACATTGATTATATAACTATATTAATTTAGTATTTTTGCAATATTGACAAATTATTACCAATCAAACAGAACCTATGTAATAAAGCTAATTTTATGTAGAATTACAAAAAGGTTTGTAGAATTATGCTTTGCTTTTAATTAGCATGGCTGTTGTTTATCCTGTGACCATTTAAGCAGCTGCTGCTTTTCTCTTGTTTTCTTTCAATTTCCTGGAGCCCCCACAGCGCTTCAACCTCAGTTACCAACTCTCACAGGCTAGAAAAAACATGCTTGTTATTTTAGTTTTCCCTCATCATATTTCCTTATGATATACATGTTCTTAAATTACTGTTCTCAACATCAATGTCTTTTAAGGCACCTTATCTGCCTCCTGATAAATCTGCATGCAAGTCAAGAAGCAACAGTTAGAACCAGACGTGGAACAACGGACTGGTTCCAAATTGGGAAAGGAGTATATCAAGGCTGTATATTGTCACCTCGCTTATTTAACATATGCAGAGTACATCATATAAAATGCTGGGCTGCATGAAACACAAGCTAGAATCAAGATTTCTGGGTGAAATATCAATAACCTCAGATATGTAGATGACATCACCCTGATGGATGAAAGTGGAGAGGAACTAAAGAGCATCTTGACGAAAGTGAGAGAGGAGAGTGAAAAAGCTGGCTTAAAACTCAACATTCAAAAAACTAATGGAATCTGGTCCCATCACTTCATGGCAAACAGATGTGGAAACAGTGACAGACTTTATTTTCTTGTGCTCCAAAATCACTGAAGATGGTGACTGCAGCAATGAAATTAAAAGATACTCGCTCCTTGGAAGAAAAGCTATGAACAATCTAGACAGCATATTAAAAAAAACAAAGACATTACTTTCCTGACAAAGGTCCATATAGTCAAAGCTATGGTTTTTCCAGTAGTCATGTGTGGACGTGAGAGTTGGGCCATAAAGAAAGTTGAGGGCTGAAGAATTGATGCTTTTGAACTGTGGTGTTGGAGAAGACTCTTGACAGTCCCTTGGACTGCAAGAAGATCAAACCAGTCAATCCTAAAGGAAATCAGTCCTGAATATTCATTGGAAGGATTGATGCTGAAGCTGAAACTCCAATACTTTGGCTACCTCATACAAAGAACTGACTCATTGGAAAAGACTCTGATGCTGGGGAAAATTGAAGGCAGGAGAAGGGGATGACAGATGATGAGATGGTTGGATGGCATCACTACTTGATTGACATGAGTTTGAGCAAGCTCTGGGAGCTGGTGATGGACAGGGAAGCTTGGCATGCTGCAGTCTATGGGGTTGCAAAGAGTCAGACACGACTGACTAGCTGAACTGAACTGAAATTCCTGTTCTCAACCTGAATGCCTTTTAAGTCTCCTCAGAATAATAGCTCTCACTTCCCAAATAAAGTGTATAAAGTAAACACAAGTAAATTTAAAAATTACAATTTTTAAAGTAAAATGCTTTTTTATATATTTAAGTAATAAACAAATATTTCACAATACTGTTCAACTTAGATAATGATGCTTTATTCTGTTGCTTTTCTTGCTTTGTTGCTGTTGTTTTGATGTTTTCTATACTATGATTTTTATGTTGATGTTTTATAAGATGGTTTTACTTTATTCCAGCTTAATAGGAATTCAAAGGTGCCATTGATTTAGAAAGCTCCAGACAGAGAAGATAATTCATTTGGAAGTGTATGCTTGAAGCCCTCTTTTATTTCTTTGAGCTACAGAATTATTAATTTTTATTAAGTATTTAACTACCACTTTATATTCTGCAAAGTTTTCATAACTATCCTTTCATGTCTCACATTCCTAGGAAGAATAAGAGCAATTTCCAGTTATATTAAGCAAAGAAGCCAAGACAGCACACTAAATATATATGGAATAACAAATGAAGAAGGAAAATAGAAACCTCAGAAATATTAGGAAAGTGATAAATTACAGGATACTCTGACTTAAAGCTCAACATTCAGAAAATGAAGATCATGGCATCTGGTCCTATCACTCCATGGGAAATAGATGGGGAAACAGTGGAAACAGTGTCAGACTTTATTTTGGGGGGCTCCAAAATCACTGCAAATGGTGACTTCAGCCATGAAATTAAAAGACGCTTACTCCTTGGAAGGAAAGTTATGACCAACCTAGATAGCATATTTAAGAGCAGAGACGTTACTTTGCCAACAAAGTTCCATCTAGTCAAGGCTGTGGTTTTTCCTGTGGTCATGTATGGATGTGAGAGTTGGACTGTGAAGAAGGCTGAGCACCGAAGAATTGATGCTTTTGAACTGTGGTGTTGGAGAAGACTCTTGAGTCCCTTGGACTGCAAGGAGATCCAACCAGTCCATTCTGAAGGAGATCAGCCCTGGAATTTCTTTGGAGGAATGACATTAAAGCTGAAACTCCAGTACTTTGGCCACCTCATGCAAAGAGTTGACTCATTGGAAAAGACTCTGATGCTGGGAGGGATTGGGGGCAGGAGGAGAAGGGGACGACAGAGGATGAGATGGCTGGATGGCATCACTGACTTGATGGACGTGAGTCTGAGTGAACTCCGGGAGTTGGTGATGGACAGGGAGGCCTGGCGTGCTGCGATTCATGGGGTCGCAAAGAGTCGGACACGACTGAGCGACTGAACTGAACTGAACTGGCTGCCTTATGGCCACGTATAGAATAGGATATTTGCTTTCCTCTAGAGAAGCCTGTCATTTTGTATTGCCCTGCAGTAAAAAAGATAAGCAATGACTTAATATGTAAAGGACTATGAAAACACAGAAAATGAGATGATTAAGAACTTGTGCAGTATTTACTTTTGATGAGACACTTTTAACACTAAGATTATCTTGCTAAGGTAACCCATACTTTAAAATGGATCTGACTGAATTATTCAAAATCAATGAAAACTACTAACTGCTTTGGGTTGTATGTTTTTTTCAATATCCAGAATTTAGTAAAGTCAGAATTTTGAATGAATGCAGCAAGAATATCAGTTCAAATTATTAATCTAATTTCTCCATTATCTTACTCATTATCTTCATTACATACATTATCTCTAAAGATCTTGGTATTGGACTGGTGGAAAGTATTGATAACTTATTATTTCGAAGTTGTAAAAATAAATAAAAGAAACATCTCTTAAAGTGGAGTCAGGAAGTCCCGGAGGGATAACTTTCATACATGTACCGACCACTTCTTGCCACCTGCATAACCAGCAAGAAGAAAAAAATAATTATTTTAACAAGTGCTGTTTGTATAGAATTCTTTGTATAAAACTCCCTCAGTCTCAACTTCTTATCTATGATAATAAGTTACTTTTCTTCTGGTACAGGGAAGACTTTTTTTTTGCAGAGAATTTTAAGATAAGGACAGAAGATTGCTTCTTGTCCCAACAACAATGTACAACCACTATTTGCAGCCAAAATGAAAATGTCATAATCTCAAACTCTTGTTCTTTTCCAATGAACTTTTATTTAAAACACTCCTGCCCAGTTTCCTCCTAAAACCTAATAAAAGCTGACTTCCTTTTGTTCCTTCAAACTTGCCTGTGATTGACTTTAGTTTACCTGTCCCAAATTGCAGTTCTCTGTTTTTCCGAAATAAACCCATTTTGCCATAAACAAACAGGCTATTATTTTTTTAAGATTCAGTTCAGTCGCTCAGTCGTGTCCGACTCTTTGCGACCCCATGAATCGCAGCACGCCAGGCCTCCCTGTTCATCACCATCTCTCAGAGTTCACTCAGACTCACATCCATCGAGTCAGTGATGCCATCCAGCCATCTCATCCTCGGTCGTCCCCTTCTCCTCCTGCCCCCAATCCCTCCCAGCATCAGAGTCTTTTCCAATGAGTCAACTCTTCGCATGAGATGGCCAAAGTACTGGAGTTTCAGCTTTAGCATCATTCCTTCCAAAGAAATCCCAGGGTTGATCTCCTTCAGAATGGACTGGTTGGATCTAGATGTGTATGCCTGCAATTGTGTATATTCAGTGTTCATATTTGGGCAAATATTTTGGCTCATTGGGTTGGTAGAATTCTAAGTTAGAGATAAGGCATCACTCCACTGTTTTGTATTTTTTCAGTGTAACTTTTGAGGAGTATGGAACCATTCTTCATTCTGATTCCTGATCCTTGAATATGATGTGTGTGTGCACATGTGAGCACATGTGTTCTGTCTGGAGGACAGTGTTCTGACATTTTACAGTGATGTGCTTTGGTGCAGGCCTGTTTTCAACCATTGTGGTGAGCTTGGGGAAATTACAGTCAAGAAACTCATATCTTTCCATTTGGGGAATTTTTCTTGGAGTGTATTGTTGATTTCTTTCTCTTTTATGTCTGCCATTCTCTTTCTGGAACTCCTGCACAAATGTTGAACTACTGAACTGGCTCTCTAATTTTCTTTTATTTTCTCCATTTTCTATTTTTTTGGTCAGGTTGCTCTACTTTCTGAGAATTTCTTCAACATTCTCATCCAACTCTTTTATTACATTTTAGGCTACATTCATGTTTTTAATTTCCAAGGGCTCTTTTACCCCTCTAAATGTTGTTATTATATTATCTTTGTATATAACAGGATTAAACTATAAAGACCTGGCTGCCCACATTCTGAGAGCCAGGCTGGGAAGAGGGCTGGCAACCCTCAACAGATGGTGTACATACATTCCCTTAACCTTTCAGTTTTCAGTGGGAACCTCTGTCTTTACATCTCTAGCGGCTACTTGACCAGGAACTCTTGTTTTAAAAGAGTTCCCTTAAAAGAGTCCCTCATTCCATCCAGGGAATGAATCTCTAGTCTTTTGAGGTGGTAGGGGAGAGGTCCAGTGCCATGTGGTTATACTGGGAACATTATTGAGAAATAGAATTTCTTTGCTCAGTTAATCCTCTCCTCTTTATCCTCACATCCAGTCTTTGGGCCTTTTTAGAATTTTGTGGTATAAATATAAGATTGTTTTCTGGTTTAGAATTTGACTTTCTTGTTTTCTATTAATTCTGTTACCCCTAGATCATATACTTTCCAAAACCATATTGCTATGGTCTAATTTTCTGTTCTCCCTCTCTTTATTAATATACATCCTTTGAAACAATTATTTTATTGTCATTTTAGATAAATATTTGGCTGGAAAAA
The DNA here is from genome assembly GCA_006410635.1 of Cephalophus harveyi. NCBI lineage: Eukaryota > Metazoa > Chordata > Mammalia > Artiodactyla > Bovidae > Cephalophus > Cephalophus harveyi. The sequence continues at coordinate 466,421 of SJYT01055806.1, read as the reverse complement.
ATTAAATCTGTGTTTATAATATAAACTTTTAACCAGAAGTCATTTTCCTCACCAGCAATCATGTGCATAGTTCTTAAGTTTCCTTCCAAGTCTGTGATCTTGTTTACAACAATAGACATTTTTTGAAGACGCTCTTTATATTGATGGCATTATTCAAATTTAGTGAACATAGTCTCTAAAACTGATTTTACAAGCTGTATCCTAGGGAGCTATTATGGAACATAATTCAAGAGACACTCGGAAATCTTCTCAGAGCACAATACCTATTCAGACTGACCTGAAAGTCAGCAATTAGAGAGTCATTGATCACAGTCCTCTAATTGAAAAGAAATAGCAGGGCTTCCCTGATGACTCAGCAGTAAAGAATCTGCCTCCAATACAGGAGACATGGGTTTGATCCCTGGGTCAGGACGATCCCCTGGAGAAGGAAATGGCAACCCATTCCATATTCTTGCCTGGAGAATCCCATGGACAGAGGAACATGGTGGGCTACAGTCCATGATGTTAACAAAAGAGTCGGACATGACTTTGTGACCAAAAGGAACAGCAGCAACTACTAGCAGACAGTATTCTAAGAGAAAGGGGTAAAATAGAGAACAAAATAATTTAAAATAAACACCTTTGGGATGGCTATCTTAAGCCTTATCAACAATATAGCAGTTTACCTCTACCATTCTGCAGAAATGGGACTCTAGAGCATGTTGAAAGGGCTTGAAGTGAGGTGTTCAGGGGTAAGAGGATGCTGGGGAAAAGGAATGCTGAAAAGCAATGTGGAGGAAACCAAGAGCAAGTGCATTTACTTGCATATGACTTTGCTTCACACCAACGTTGGGTGGTTCTTTTAGTTTGAACTGATTGGCAATCAGATGCATCTGTCTAGTTTCTGCTGGAAGGTCATTGATAAAACTGGAGANTTGTATGTATTATCTAGACTAATAACATATACCGGATACTAAATAAAGCTATATGTTCATGCAAGCTCTATTGAACATTAAAGCTGCAAAAAATATCACTTGGAATACTCTAATGATTCAATTGCAAATGCACCAATAATTATGCTGAAAGATTGTTAGGGTACAAAATTCATCATGAGAGAGAATCAAGAAAATATGATAAGTGTTACTGACATATCATTTGATTAGCATAATATATTTAAGCTATAAAGTTTAAAATAATTTTATAGGGAAAAAATTTCAAAATCTTATCAGAAAAAAAATTTAGAGCGTATGCTCTGTGCTATAAATTATTTCTGGGCATTGCCTTAAAGTGAGAAACTCTGGGTTTTAGTCTTTAAATTCTATAACCACAAAAAAAATCACAGCTTCCCTGAACCAGCTATTTGTAGACTATATTGATTAATTTCCCTCTATATCACTGGTGTATAAGCTATCTGAGAGTCAGAGTCATTTGTTTGTTTATTCATTTATTTAGTAATAAATCTTTTATTCATTAATGTAGCATGCATACATTCATTCATTCATTCATCTCCAACGAATCCCAAGCATCTCATTGAGTGCTGAATAGTATTTTTAAATGAATGATGAATGACTTCATTTTTTTCATCTTTTTAATAGTAGAGATAGAGTAAATAATCTCTCAGCTCCATAACTGTTAAATATTATAATATTTTAAATGTTTTACCAATGATGTACAAATAAGAAAAATAGAAATTATTCTATATTCTTTCATTCTTCTCTGAAAACATATTTTGAATTTCATGAGAAGATTTATGTGAGTCTGTCCACTCTACTGAGACATAAGCAAACTAGTTTAATGCATGGATTATTCAATTTTCAACTACAGAGTGAAAGGTACCATAATTATAATTATTGATATTAAAATAATATCAGCCATATATTATTCATTTCTGAGTACCTAAACCATTTTAGGTGACTTATTTACTTAAGTTATATTTAATTATTACAACCAGACTCTAGTATTGGAATGGTAACATATAATTATAAAATGGAGCACAGTATGAGTGATAACTTCCTTGATTTTGCACTGTTGATGACAACTGGGATTCTAAACCAAATTGCTTTGAATGCAAAGATCAGACTCATTCTGTATTGAACAATCATTAATGCTAATTATGAATTGAAAATAATAAAGGTTTGCTTTCTATTTATAGTACAGATCTCCATGATCCTCTATAAATAAATATTGAAGTCACCAATCTAGGATGCTAAGTAAGAAGGTTCCTGAAACAAATTTTTAAACCTATTTTGCATACTGATCTGCACCTTCTCAAATGAAATGATTCTTACTCAATAACAGTTAAGATAGGGGAACTTTTTTTTTCTTAAAACTAGTAGAAAATGCAAATGACAAATGGGTAGAAATAAGGGAAAAGAACCCTATATTTGAATTAAATATCATATGCATTGACCTCTACTTTAAGTATCTTTGCTTCCTACTTTAATACAGCTTTAAAATTTGAATACACAGTGAATTAAATA
>SJYT01055806.1:382683-456332 GCA_006410635.1 Cephalophus harveyi | reverse complement strand
CTACTAGGGGGACAAGGCTTATAATTCTGACATTCCTCTGCATGTGTACTAAAAAGAAAAGTGAAAAGTGCAAGTGCAGTTCACTCAGTTGTGTCTGACTCTATGACCATGGGGTGGAACTCGGGCCAGCATACGGAAGTGGGTAGCCTTTCCCTTCTCCAGGGTATCTTCCCAACCCAGGATTAAATCCAGGTCTCCTGCATTACAGGTGGATTCTTCACCAGCTGAGTCAAAGGGAAGCCCCAGAATACTGGAGTGGGTAGCCTATCCCTTCTCCAGTGGATCTTCCTGACCCAGGAATTGAACCGGAGTCTCCTGCATTGCAGGCAAATTCTTTACAAAGTGAGCTATCAGGGAAACCCAGAAATATAATCCCAAGAAATATACTTTCCTCTTCTCAAGAAGTAGAGTGAGCCTTCAAACTTAAGTGTTGGCTCCTCATAGTGACCTCTTCTCAAACAGTACAGTGAGCAAGCATGGAAAAAGAGTAATTTCATAGCAGAGAAACCTGCCAAACACTATCAGTTATTCAAGATAATCAAGGTTAGTATCAACAGTGATGTTATATTGATAATACACACCCTGATATAGCATGATGAAAATGGCACTTTCTTTCTGTGATCTTCCTATGCAAAACTCACAACCTCAGTTTAATCACAAAAATATTACAGACATACCCATAAAAGGTATTTTCTACAAAATACCTGACCAGTGCTCCTCAAAACCACCACATTAACAAAAATAAGGAAAATCTGAGAAACCATCACAACTAAGAGGAACCACGAAATATATGACTAAATGTAATGTAGCATCCTGGATGTAATCCTCAGATGGAAAATATAACATTAGGTAAAATTAAGGAAATATGAATAAACATCCGTTAATAATAAGTATCAATATTAGTCCAATAACTGTAACAAATGTACCTCACTAATGTAAAATTTAATAAGAGAAAATGGCTGTAGACTATGAGAACTCTCTACTATCTTCAAAAGTTTTCCTAAGTCTAAAATTATTTTAAAGGGAAAAAGCTTACTGAGAAAAAAAAACCCAAAACGTGTAGTTTCCAGGATTTTCAAAATAAAAAAATATACTTGCCTTTTTAAGGATATAAATAAATGAGGACTCAATACAGCAGAATTGTTAAGCAATTACTTTTGCTACCTCAGAAAGAGTGTGTTTGAATCCTTGTTCTAAAACTTAAAATCCATATTAGCTTGTAAAGTCGCTCAGTCGTATCTGACTCTTTGCGACCCTATAGACTGTAGCCTACCAGGCTCCTCCATCCATGGGATTTTTCTGGGCAAGGGTACTGGAGTAGGTTGCCATTTTCTTCTCCAAGGCATCATTCCGACACAGGGATTTAACCCAGGTCTCCCGCATTATGGGCAGATGCTTTACCATCTGAGCCACTAGTGAAGGTATATGTAAGCTTAAATGCTTATAAATACAAGATGTATGTGATATAAGTGTTTTTTTTTTTTTAACCAGACTGCACAGTTTGTGGGATCTTAGTTCCCTGATTGAACTCAGACCCTCCCAGTAAGAGCTCAGAATTCTAAACACTGGACTGAGAAGGAATTTCCTGTGTTTTATTAATTTAACCAGGATACTTACATTGAGTAGTTCAGAAAATAATTATGCATTGAAACCTTGAAGGGAAAAAATGCTTTCCAGAATGAGATTAGATTACCTAATTTGATATTATAAACAAGATACAGGTTAGTAATTTTAATACCAGTTAGTGTATTTATTTGTGTGGTGTTTTTTTGCATGTGATTTATTTGTACATGTAGGGGCACATGGTTGTGTATAAAACAAGGGAAGCATAGAAATGAAGAAACAGAACAGCTGGCTTCAATAGTGCTTATAGCCTAGTATGTGAAGAGGATGACCTGAGTAAGAACTAGTATATCTATTGTGATCTATAAAACTGTGTTAGATGAGAACCATTAAAATCCTCCAGTCGACTGAGTTTGTGGTATAACATGTTCATCAGGACAGCTTCAGATTATTTTCAGAACTTCCATGTACATTTATACAAAGACAGAACACTGATGAGAATAAAACCAGAGTACCATTGCACCTTTATTCTAAAAATCTCTACTTAAAAACTAATGAGTAGGTGTCATTTGTATGCATCTAATTTTGAGCATAGTTAACATGTATCATTCTTGAGGTTGATCTACTTGTATTCTGGGAATTTCCAAAGGATATTTAACCTTTTGCAACTGCAGCTTCATTCTTCAATCATTCAAATGAAGAAACATTTCTTGATTCATTTAAATCTGTAATTAAACTATTTGTAATTTTAAACATCACTATGAGTGTTACTAATATCAGTCTAATATTAGTAAGTGGAAATATATGTTTCAGTGTTACTTGATTTATACATCACACGCATATGACTTGACGATTTCCTCAATTTACTCAAAGACTTAAACATAAAATCACATGAAATAAACAGATTCAGAGACATTTGAGAGGGAAGTTTGGTATGTTCTTTAGTTTGCAGATATTTCTCTAAAGTAATGCATTTTCTAGGCTAACTTCCAGTCCACTGTTTTAGTTTAAATATATTGAGAGGAAAAGGTTCAGTGGCATTTAGTTATATATGATGACTTTAAAGGGAAAGAAGGCTGAAGAAAAACATTCAAGGCTCTCATAAGGAGTCTTACACAGTAGTTATGACACAGGCTTTCACCCAGATGGGTGTAAACTGAAGCTCCAGCTACACTTACTAGTTGCTGATGCTAAGCAAGTTTTTCTATATATATATATATATTGATGCCCCTTGTTTCTTATTAAGTAGGGACAATAATACTATGTTTATGATTGTAGCTTATTTCACAGCCAGTTCTCCATAATTTTTAATTATCATCTTATTAGTTTCCTTTGTTAGTATTGTCATTAAGATAATAGTTATTACTTTGCCTTGCTGCAAGCACAAAATGTGGTTCACTGATTGGAGAGAGGGAAGGCATACTCTAATAAAATATTAAACCAGGATTTAAGATTCTAAGTACGTATCAGTTCAGTTCAGTTCAGTTGCTCAGTCATGTCCGACTCTTCGAGACTCCATGAATTGCAGCATGCCAGGCCTCCCTGTCCATCACCAACTCCTGGAGGTCACCCAAACTCATGTCCATCGAGGCAGTGATGCCATCCAGCCATCTCATCCTCTGTCGTCCCCTTCTCCTCCTGCACCCAATCCCTCCCAGCATCAGAGTCTTTTCCAATGAGTCACCTCTTCGCATTAGGTGGCCAAAATATTGGAGTTTCAGCTTCAGCATCAGTCCTTCCAAAGAACACCGAGGGCTGATCTCCTTTAGAATGGACTGGTTGGATCTCCTTGCAGTCCAAGGGACCTTATAAGACCATCCAATTAGGCTGTGACTCTGCATAGAAATAGATGGTTTTCCATCTTTCTTTACATATAGGCCAAAACTGCCATAGAAGGATTGTGAAAGGAAATATTTTAGGTATAAGGAATAATTTGTCATCACCAAAAAATGGGCAAAATATTTTGTATAAAATCCAAGATTTATGTAAAGATGGTTCTGTGATTGGTGTAATGATTAAAAATATTTGTATTGTGTCAAAAGTAACACTGAAGTTGAGTATATGGTAGAGACATTGGTCATCAAGAGTTGATGTATTTTCCAACATTTCTGTGAGTTAGCCTTGCAGTTCATTCAGTGCCATATGACTAATTCTGGCCAATGAATGAAAAGTATAAATGATATTCCACTTTGGGTTGTGGCATTTGACAACTTTTGTCTCTTTCTCATCTTTCTGTTTTCCTGCTTTAGCAACACTGGAGATTAAAAAGTCCAAAGTGAAGATGGACTTTTCTGGGAAGCTGACTCTGACATGGAGTTTAGTGTGTAGAATGTTTACTAAATAATGCTTTAGGGATCAACAATACACGTGGAAGGGAAGGGAAGGAAACAGGATTGAACAAAGGCACAAATGGAAGCTGAGATGCTGCACGTGCTTTAATTCTTCTGGGAGCTACATAGATTGGTGGGGCGGGGGGGGGGAAATGCCTATTTCAAAGTAAAAGTGAAGTCACTCAGTCATGTCCGACTCTTTGTGACCCCATGGACTGTAGCCTACCAGGCTCCTAAGTCCATGCGATTTTCCAGGCAAGAATACTGGAGTGGGTTGCCATTTCCTTCTATTCCACATCATATCAAAACAGCTGTTCGTTTCTAACTGTGATGTGTTCTTCTGTGAGAGAGGATAGCGGCAATGCATCCTCATGTCCACCACATTCCAGAAGGCACAGTTGTAAGATGGACAGAGGCTATCAAAACCAGCATCAGAATGCAACATGAGGATGAAGCCACTGAGATTTCAGAGTTCTTTATTGCTTTGCTAGTGTTAATTTTTCTAATCCAAGTGTATCTTATAATATTTTTATTGTCTCAGCTCAGTTCAGTCCAGTTCAGTCACTCACCTGTGTCTGACTCTTTGTGACCCCATGGACTGCAGCACGCCAGGCTTCCGTGTCCATCACCAACTCCCGGAGTTTTCCCAAACTCATGTCAATTGATTCGGTGATGCCATCCAACCATCTCATCCTCTGTTGTCCCCTTCTCTTCTGGCCTTCAATCTTTTCCAGCATCAGAATCTTTTTAAAGGAGTCAGTTCTTCACATCAGGTAGCCGAAGTATTGGAGTTTCAGCATCAGTCCTTCCACTGAACACCCAGGACTGATCTCCTTTAGGATGGACTAGTTGGATCTCCTTGCAGTCCAAGGGACTGTCAAGAGTCTTCTCCAACAACACAGTTCAAAAGCATCATTTTTTAGCACTCAATTTTCTTTACAGTCCAACTCTCACATCCATATGTGACTGCTAGAAAAACCATAGCTTTGACTAGACAGACCTTTGTTGGCAAAGTAATATCTCCACTTTTTAATATGCTGTCTAGGTTGGTCATAATTTTTCTTCCAAGGAGCAAGTGTCTTTCAATTTCATGGCTGCAGTCACCATCTTCACTGGTTTTGGAGCCCCAAAAGATAACATCTATCACTGTTTCCATTGTTTCCCCATTTATTTGCCATAAAGTGATGGCACCAGATACCATGATCTTATTTCTGAACGTTGAATTTTAAGCCAACTTTTTCACTCTCCTCTTTCACTTTCATCAAGAGGCTCTTTAGTTCTACTTCACTTTCTGCCATAAGGGTGGTGTCATCTGCATATCTGACGTTACTGATATTTCTCCCAGCAAACTTGATTCCAGCTTGTGCTTCATCCAGCCTAGCATTTCTCATGATGTACTCTGCATCTACGTTAAATAAGCAGGGTGACAATTTACCCCCTTGACACACTCCTTTCCTGATTTGGAACCAATCTGTTTTTCCATGTCCAGTTCCCACTGTTGCTTCCTAACCCACATACAGATTTCTCAGGAGGCATATCAGGTGGTCTGGTATTTCCACTTCTTGAAGAATTTTCCCTGTTTGTTATGATCCACACAGTCAAAGGCTTTGGCATAGTCAATAAAGCAGAAGTTGATGTTTTTTTTTTTTTTTTTTTGTAACTCTCTTGCTTTTTTGATGATCCAATGGATGTTGATAATTTGATCTCTGGTTCCTCTGCCTTTTCTAAAACCAGCTTGAACATCTGGAAGTTCATGGTTTACATACTGTTGACACCTGGCTTGGAGAATTTTGAGCATTACTTCACTAGTGTGTGAGATGAGTGCAATTGTGTGGTAGTTTGAGCATTCTTTGGTGTTGCCTTTCTTTGGGATTGGAATGAAAACTGACTTTTTCCAGTCCTGTGGACACTGCTGAGTTTTATCTTCTATATGAATTCTAATACACACTTTATTTTTTAAACTAAGACAGTTTTATTTGGATCTATCCTTGCAAAGACATATTATGAAATCATTCTTAGGAAAAAAGAAAAATTTGTTGGCATCCTGATTTCATTATATTTCAAGTATACCCTGTACAAACAAACCTCTCATGAAGACATATTTACCCCATCAGATTTTTTGGTAATGGTTTGGCAATGCAAGTTATTGCTGCTTAACATAGCAACATTATCACCATCTAATGACCAGTGGATATCAACTTTGCCTGAGTAAGCAGTAATTTAATTTCAAGATTAAACAATACAAGGTGAAATAAGACATTTTGTGCAGTTTAAGATTAGCTAAAATATATATTGGAGGTAAATTCATTCCAATTGTGTATCATGAGCTGATTTCCAGCTTGTAGTAGTCAGATGACAGTCTTAAAGGATTAGACACTAAGAAAGAGCAGTATAAGATGATTTAAGATCATATGGCCACATAGCCAAAGTGTACATTTTAAATAACATTTCCTCACTGATAAGAAAAGAAATGTGGGGTGCAGTGACTTTTAAACAGTGACCAAATAAGGTTACAATAAAATAAATCAGAGAAGTGAGATGGTTTAATGGCTTTTTAATGAGCCTAATGTTTTCTGTTTTAATGAGCCCTCTTACATCAGCTTTAATCATTTTATGAGAATGAGAAATGATTGAGAAATGGCTTTCATTAATTCAATTTTCTGTTCAGTCTTCCCACAAGCCATTATAGCACAGTGGCTAATGGGAGTCAACTTGGTTAAGTGGGAACTTGTATAACAGGACATGTCTCAGCTAAATTTAGTTAGACACTTGATAGTTAACTGATGATAAGGTTATATTTCCTCAATTTGCAAAGAGTGCACACCAAATGCCCACAAAGTATTCTAACATTATAGCACAAGCAAACATTAATTAGGATAGGTTAAGTTAACTATAATTTGTCCTAATTAATTCTGCAAAATTGTATTTAAATATCTTACTTTTTTATTACTGAAATATTAAGATTAAAAATGAAAAAGAAAACCTGAATTTTGAAAATATGTACCTTTGATACAGTCTGTATTTAAAACTAGGCCTTCCCTGGTGGCTCAGTGGTAAAGAATCTGCATGCAAAATGCAGGAGACACAGGAGACATGGGTTTAATCTCTGGATTGAGAAAATCCTCTGGTGGAGGAAATGGCAGCCCACTCCGGTATTCTTGCTGGGAAAAAAAATCCCATGGACATAGGTATCTGGTGGGCTATAGTCCACAAGGTTGCAGAGAGTTGGACACAACTGAGCATACATGAGCATGTACTTGTTAAGCCATTGTAATATACTTATATATGTGGTACTTGATATGATTTTCTCACTACCTAGAAGTAATAGTAAATAAATTATTTAAGCTACATACCAAATTAAATAGGTCATACCTCAAAAGTATATCAACATATCATAAGGAATAAGTCATGTTAAAGAAAAAAAAAAGAAAAATTAAAATAAAAATGATGATGATATTCTCTGATATATCAATCAGTGATATTTGCAATGATGAAGCGAAACCAACTGTTCACTAATTTAGTTTAAAATATGGACTGCTACATACAAAATAATCAAGCTGGATTACCATCTCACACTGTGCACAAAAATTAATTCAAATGAATGAAAGACTTAAATGTAATACATGAAACCATAAAATTTCTAGAAGACAACATAAGCAATATGCTTTTCAACACTGGTTTTGGTAATATTTTTTTGAAATGTCTCCTCAGGCAAGGGAAATGGAAGCAAATATACACACAAAAAAGTCAAACTACAAAGGTTCTGCACAGTGAGGAAACTATCAACAAAGTGAAATGGCCACCTACTGAATGGGAGAAGATATTTACAAATGACATATTGCAAGAGGTGAATAGTCAAAAATACACAAAACTTATATGACTCAATATCAAAAAAAATTTAAAATGGGGAATGAACAGATTTTTCCAAATAAGACATACAGATGGCCAGCAGGCACATAAAAAGATGCTGAGTATCACCAATCATCAGATAAATAGAAATCAAAACCCCAAAGAGATTCACCTCACACTTGTCACAGTGGCTATTATCAAAAAGACAAGAAATAACAAGTGTTGGCAAGGATGTAGAGAAAAGGGAACCCTCATGCACTGTTGGTGGGTTGGTGCAGGCACTATGGAAAACAGTATGAAGATCCCTCTGAAAAATAAAAATAGAAATATCATACAATCCAGCAGTTCCAGTCCCTGGGTATTTATCCAAAGAAAACAAAATACTAATTAGAAAAGATGCATTCAGCCCTATATTCAATGCAACATTATTTATAATAACAAAGATATGCAAGCAATCTAAGTCCCTATTAAGAAATGAATGGATAAAGAAGATGTGGTATCCATATGCAATGTAATATTAAAGTGAGTGAGTGAAGCTCAGTTGTGTCCGACTCTTTGCAACCCCATGAATGGTAGCCAACCAGGCTTCTCCATCCATGAGATTTTCCAGGCAAGAGTACTGGAGTAGGTTGCCATTTCCTTCTCCAAATGTAATATTACTCAGCCATAAATCTCACTGTTTGCGACAGCATAGACAGACCTGTAGGTTATTAGGCAAGTGAGATAATTTAGATGGAGAAGGACAAATGTTTTGCAATTCCACTTACATGTGAAAACTAAAAAAACAAAATAAGCAAAAATAACAAATCAGAAACCAATTTACAGATACAGAGAACAAAGAGGTCATTGTCGGAGGGGATAGAGCTGGGGGTAGAAAATAAATAAATGATGGAGATTAAGAGTTACAAACTCCCATTTGCAAAAAAAAAAAAAAGAATCAAGAGTATGCAATATAATATGTGGGGAATATCATAAATAATTGTGTAATACCTTTGTATGGTGACATATTATCATTAAGTATATACTAGTGATCATTTAAAAATGTATAGAAATATCAAATCAATATGTGTGTAACAGGATCTAACATATGTTAATTATACTTAAAAAATGCATAAAGGGATCATATTTGGGGTTACCAGAATTAAAAAATGAGGGGGAGGGGACTGGTACAAACTTCCAGTTTTAAGATAAATAAATGCTAGGAATATAATGTACAACATGATAAATATGATTAACATTGATATATGTTATATATGAAAGCTGTTGAGAGAGTAAATACTAAGAGTTCTCATCACAGTAGACCTTTTTTATTCTATTTAATTTCATACCTATATGAGAAGATGGATGTTTACTAAATTTTTTGTGGTAATCATTTTATGATCTATATAAGTCAAATCAATATATTGTACATCTTAAATTTATACAATGCTGGATGTCAATTATGTTTCATTGAAACTGGAGGGGGAAAAAAAATACTGTGGGTTTCTTTGAATTGCCGTGAAAGTTTAACAACGAGGCTAAAAAGCACGGGCAAGAATGAATAAAGTTGCATAGTAAAAGTCATACACAACAGTAGTCTGATGAGGACACCCCAAACACTGTAAGTTGCAACTCCAGCAGTTCTGCAACAGTGGCAGGAACTAGGCACTGCTACCAGAACCAGTCAGGGCCCACCTTAGACTCTGGATATGCTGCTATCATTACTACCCCCACAGTCAGAATACATTTTCTGTATTGCTATCATAATTCACATCTTTACCAGGTGTGAAATTTGCACTCATTCATTCTAAAGCCAGCTTTCCAGCTGAAACAGAACAATGAAAATCAGTATGTGACATTTTCAGCCTGCTTCATGGGAGGTGGGTTCCCTTCCCAAAAATTCTTAAAAAAAAAATAGCCCAGAGGTAGCTGTAGCTAGCTATACATTGCAGTTAAATCAAGTCATACACAACAGTAGTCTGATGAGGACACCCCAAACACTGTTAAGTTGCAACTCCAGCAGTTCTGCAACAGTGGCAGGAACTAGGCACTGCTACCAGAACCAGTCACGGCCCACCTTAGACTCTGGATATGCTGCTATTATTACTACCCCCACAGTCAGAATACATTTTCTGTATTGCTATCATAATTCACATCTTTACCAGGTGTGAAATTTGCACTCATTCATTCTAAAGCCAGCTTTCCAGCTGAAACAGAACAATGAAAATCAGTATGTGACATTTTCAGCCTGCTTCATGGGAGGTGGGTTCCCTTCCCAAAAATTCTTAAAAAAAAAATAGCCCAGAGGTAGCTGTAGCTAGCTATACATTGCAGTTAAATTATAGAAAGAAAGAAAACTGTAGCTAACTATAGGCTGTGTATAAACTTAGAGAAAGATGAAAAAGTAAACATTAGCTTTTAACAATTTTAATAATAATTTCTAAGAAGCAAGTCAGTAGCCTCTTCTCCAAAAATCTGGTTCACTCCAAGAAAATGCAACTTTATCCAAGCAATGTAAATGGAAGGTACCAAAACCTCTAAGTGACAGATGACAGTGGTGAGCCCTCTATAGCAAGATACAACAGAAGGGAATAAGGAGAGAAGGACCAAGTAGCTAACATTTTCTAAGGTCAACTAAGTGTTAATATTTAGCCAGTCTTTTTCAACAGGGCACTTGACTTCAAGGATTTACCAGTCCTGCAGGGAGACAAGAGAAGTACATTAATAAAAATAATTATTATGTAATGTGTTCTAAATACTCCCAAGTATTACAAAAGAGGAAAGATTTTATCTAAGGCAGAGTATACTGTATTCATTTGGGGATATATAAGGAATAGCTCTTGCAGCAAATAATAAAATGCAACAGAAAATAAAAATACTGAACCTATAACAAGATAGAGAAGTTCACATCTTTATATTTTAAAATATTGATTATGTGACTTTTAAAATAAATGAAACATCTGCCTCCTCTAATAAGGAGACTTGGTCATAATTTCATTTTTTCAAATGCTCCTAGATATCCATACCTATCTTAATATCTGTATTGACATATAACACTTCCCTTGGTGGCTCAGATGGTAAAGAATCTGCCTGCAGTACAGGAGACCTGGGTACAATCCCTGGATTGTGAAGATCCCCTGAAAAAGGGAATACCCACTCCAGTATTCTTGTGTGGAGAATTCCATGGACAGAGGAGCCTGGTGCGCTGCAAACCATGGGGTCACAAAGAGTCAGACATGACTGAGTGACTAAAACTATATAATGCTTATGCTAGCGGTAGGCTATATATGGAATTATAACAACAAAATGTAAGATAGGAAAAAGGGAAGGAAAAAAGTCAAATAAGGGGAAAAAATCCATCAACAAAATGACAGATAACCTAAACATATAACTAAATTAAGAAACTGCAAAGCACAAAAGAAGAAAATAAGTAAAATACTTCACTGGAATAACACGACTGCTATCCAAGGGAGGTAAATCCAATCACTCCAGAATTTACTGGTTAAGACATTCTTTCCCTTTCTCCCCAACAACCATCCTAACCTCCATTACTCTCCTTGACTTTCACTTTTCTCATCTCAATATAAAGTTTGCTTCCTATAATACCAGGAAATTGATCCTGAAATATTGTGTATCACAAAGTTTCCTTCAGTCTTCCAAGAATTCTTTTATATACTCAAGCCCAATTTATCCACTAATGTTTTTAACCCCATTCCTTCCTGTTTCCCTAAAACTCATTGTTTTGTGGCTCCTCCATTGTTCTTTACCTTTTCACCTATAAACAAAGTCCTCACATTCTCTACTCCTCCCTCCACACCTCACTGTCTTGAAATAATTTCAAACTTTTCTCCTCTACAAGCCATTAAAAAATCCTTGGAAGAAGAAATTCCACCATTTAAATTTCCCCTAATTATTTCAGTTAATCCTCAGATCTTCAAATCTGACTTCTGCTACCAACACATTTTGAAAGTATTCTCATCAAATTCTCTGATGAGTTCCAAAGTATTAAAATTAGTGGCAACTGTTTAATAGTCCCCTGGGGTTATCTACTACATTGCAGTATCGTCAGTCACTTTCTTCTTGAAACCTCTAGTCACTTGGTTACTACAATATTGCACTGTTGTAGATTTCCTCACACAGACCTCTTTCTTTCCATTTCTTCCTTGGCTCCTCATCAGTTCTCTTTTCTCTCCAATGTTACATAGTATTGTTCATCATTTCACACTTCACATTGTTCCTGTGACTAAGGTTCTTTTCTTGAATGATCCTATCTGATTCCTTATGTTCCACCATGTCCTGTGCATGCTCAGTTGCTCCATTGCGTCCGACTCTGTGACCCCATGGACTGTAGCCCACCAGGCATTTCTATCTAGGGAATTTTCCAGATAAGAATACTAGAGTGGGTTACCATTTCCAATTTCAGGGAATCTTCTGATACAGAGAGTGTATCCAACTCTCCTGGGTGTCCTGCATTTTCAGACAGATTCTTTACCACCTGTGCCATCTGCTGGTAATAACCTTACCTAGCTTCAGTCCCAGTCTTTCCCCTGAACTTCTTACATATTTTCAACCACTGTTGTACATACACTCCTACTGTTACAGGGATAACACAGTCCCAATGAGTGAAAACAGAACTCACCATCTCCCTGCTTCATCTCCTCCTTTCTTGTACGCATGTTTGATTTTTGTGCCACCAATAAATATCCTATCACAAGTATTTTCTCTTTTATCCCCATATCCAGTTAGTCACCAATTTCTACTCAGTTACTATTAAGTATTAATACTTTTGTCAAATCCATATTTTCTCCATTCCTACTACCTCTGTTTGAATTCATTCCCTTATTACTTGTCACCTGTTATGTAAAAAAGATTGCAAAAAGTAACATTATCCAGTTTCCTCTATAATTATATATCTCTGTGTACAGGCAATAGAATATAGAGAACATACTATGTACAAAATATAAACTCTTTGTTGTATAAAGATTGTTTTATATAAACTTAATTTTATGTATTTCTGATCTTCTTATATCCATATATTAAAATAGGCTAGACATTTTTTGTTCTAGTTCTATGAAAAATATCACTGGTGGTTTGATAGGGATTGCACTGAATCTGTAGATTGTTTGGAGTAGGATAGTCATTTTCACAATATTGATTCTTTCAGTCCATGAATACTGGTATATCTCTCCATCTGTTTGTGTTGTCTTTAATTTCTTTCATCACCATCTTAGCATTTTCTGTATACAAGTCTTTTGTCTGTTTAGGTGGGCTTATTCCTAGGTATTTAGTCTTTTTGTTGCAATAGTGAATGGGATTGTTTCCTTAATTTCTCTTTCTGATTTTTCATTGTTAGTGTTTAAGAATACACGATGGACTATAATTCAGCCATAAAAAGAAATGCATTTGACTGAATTCTAATGAGGTGGATGTACCTAGAGCCTATTAAATAGAGTGGTGTAACTCAGACAAAGACAAATATTATATATTTACACATAAATATGGAATCTAGAAAGATAGTACTGCAGGGCAGCAATAAAGATGCAGACAAAGAAAACAGACTTGTAGACACAGACGGGGAAGTAGAGGGTGAGATGAACTGAAAGAGTAGCATTGAAACATATACATTACCATAAATAAAATTAGATACCCAGTGGAAATCTGCTGTATGATGCAGGGAGCTCAAATCTGGTGCTCTGTGACAACTTAGAGGGGTGGGCCAGGGTGGGAGGTAGCAGGGAAGTTCAAAAGCGAGGAGACATACATATACTTATGGCTGATTCATATTAATATGTGGGAGAAACCAACATAATATTATAAAGCAATTATCTTCCAATTAAAAATATTTTTTTTAAAGTAGACTAGAGGTTTATTTCAAAATTCTGCTCATATTAACAACAGGCTTTCAAGTAACATTTTTAAAATGGAGATTTATGAATGTTAGGGTTTTTAATCTTTCTCTTATACACATCTAGATGTGTATAAGAGACTCTGGTGAGATGTGTATAAGAGACAGAATATAAACAATATGATATTTTAGATGACATAAATCAAAACTGTTTTCATATTATTAGTTAATTTGCTGTAAATTGTTTTCTAGTCTCTTATAAGTATATTGATTTATGAACAGCAAATTAAGATACTTGGAGTATGGATAAAAGATGAGTTTGAAATTATTTTGCATGTTAAGTATGATTCCCAATGGAATCTATTTAAATCCTTCTGAGATACCCATAATATTACTGAGAAATATAGGATTAGGCTAGAATAAATTAGTGAGATGATTAATTAAACCAGAAATATTTATCATTATTAAAAAGTGACATCTCAGAGAATCTAAAAAACACTCTTTCTAAACTCATGCTTCAGTTCAGTTCAGTTCAGTTCAGTTGCTAAGTCATGCCCGACTCTTCATGACCCCATGAATCGCAGCACGCCAGGCCTCCCTGTCCATCACCAACTCCCAGAATTCACTCAAACACATCTATTGAGTCGGTGATGCCATCCAGCCATCTCATCTTCTGTCATCCCCTTCTCCTCATGCCCCCAATCCCTCCCAGCATCAGGGTTTTTTCCAATGTGTCAACTCTTCACATGAGGTGGCCAAAGTATTGGAGTTTCAGCTTCAGCATCAGTCCTTCCAATGAACACCCAGGACTGATCTTCTTTAAGATGGACTGGTTGGATCTCCTTGCAGTCCAAGGGACTCTCAAGAGTCTTCTCCAATACCAGAGTTCAAAAGCATCAATTCTTCGGTGCTTATCTGTCTTCACAGTCCAATTCTCATATATGGTCATCCATACATGACCACTGGAAAAACCATAGGCTTGACTAGATGGACCTTTGTTGGCAAAGTAATGTCTCTGCTTTTGAATATGCTGTCTAGGTTGGTCATAACTTTCCTTCCAACGAGTAAGTGTCTTTTAATTTCATGGCTGCAATCACAACTCATGCTTAATCTAGACTAAATTCAATATTATCCGTTTGTATACTTAACTACAGATTAATTGTATAATATAGACATGGTAGTTTTCTGAAGAATGTGATGGATTTTCAAAGAATGCAAGTGGACTTAATTTTACTTCATGCTAAATCTTATAAAAACAAAATGATTTTCTTGAGTATCTAGGAATGCTAGAATAGATTAGAAAATTTGCACATAATTTAATCTGGTTTGCAGGATATATATATATCCATATATAGAGATATAGTGTTGGAGAAGACTCTTGAGAGTCCTTTGGACTGCAAGGAGATCCAACCAGTCCATTCTGAAGGACATCAGTCCTGGGATTTCTTTGGAAGGAATGATGCTAAAGCTGAAACTCCAATACTTTGGCCACCTCATGTGAAGAGTTGACTCACTGGAAAAAACCCTGATGCTGGGAGGGATTGGGGGCAAGAGGAGAAGGGGACGACAGAGGATGAAATGGCTGGATGGCATCACGGACTCAATGGACATGAGTCTGAGTGAACTCCAGGAGATGGTGATGAACAGGGAGGCCTGGCAAGCTGCAATTCATGGGGTCGCAAGGAGTCGGACACAACTGAGCGACTGAACTGAACTGAAATGATAGAGATGTAGACTGCTTAACAACCTAAAGTTCAGAATATATGTTTCGATCATTTTGGTGGGAAGGAAGAGGTATAGTCTGGATGGCTACCTACACATTTCTCTCTACTCAGGTCTTTCATTTTAGGCATGTAGAACAATTAATTTTCTTTGGGGGTAAAAGTCCATCTTACAACCACATGTCATAAAGCACAGAATTAATCAAATAAAACAATATTTAGAAAGGTATGAGGAATTCATTAAAAATCAGTGAAGTGAAGTGAAGTTGCTCAGTCATGTCCGACTCTTTGAGACCCGTGGAATGTAGCCCACCAGGCTCCTCTGTCCATGGGATTCTCCAGGCAAGAATACTGTATTTACATATAAAAATGTATTACAACCTTTTATTATAGAAAATTTCACATGTACAAAAATAGAGCAGTATAATAAGCTTACAAGGTTCCAAACAAAACAACTCTTGGTAAATTTTATTTCATCTATGCCTCAGGTTCTTTCCTAGCCCTGATTATTTTGACCAAATTCCAGATATTTTATCATTTTATCTGTAAATAGTTTCATGTTTGTTTCTAATAATACTCACTGCAAAATATAAATGCAGTACTACTGTCCCATCTTTAAAAAATCTGACAACATACTATAAAATATGAAGACATGATTTAGGTTTCATTAATTATATTATGTCTGGCTTCCTGGTGGCTCAGAGGGTAAAGTGTCTACCGGCAATGCATAATATTATAAATGTACTTACATAATTTTACAACTTATTTGTTTTTATTTGAATTTTTTTAAGTCCATAAATTTATAAATGATTCATTTGCCCCGTAATTATTAATTTATGAGGTCCCTTTCATCTGTTGTAGAAGGCAATGGCACCCCATTCCAGTACTCTTGCCTAGAAAATCCCATGGATGGAGGAGCCTGGTAGGCTGCAGTCTGTGGGGTCATGAAGAGTCGGACACGACTGAGCTACTTCACTTTCACTTTTCACTTTCATGCATTGGAGAAGGAAATGGCAACCCACTCCAGTGTTCTTGCCTGGAGAATCCCAGGGACGGGGAGCCTGGTGGGCTGCCATCTCTGGGGTTGCACAGAGTCGGACACGACTGAAGCAACTACAGCAGCTTTCATCTACCTTTTTCCATATTTCTTTCTGCATGCCCTTTTTCTTTTAAAGACACTAGATTGTTTATTTTCTAGAGTGTCCCACAACCTCTTTGATTCTTTGTTAGTTACTTATAACTTTTTCCATATTTTTATATTTATCACCATTTTCTTGCTCAAGAATTTCAGTGTATTAATGTTCATTTCTATAAATTTTCAAGGGTCTCTTAGTCAAATCATTCCAAAATTATTTTTCACTAAAATACATTTATACTTTACACACATGTAACTTAAATACACTTCAATATACATGCTCAGATGAACTTCACTCTACCTACTGCAAGTTAAAACAGTGCAATAATACCTAATTCTATCTACCTTTCCACTCACTGAGGATACACCTTGAGTGAGCATGCATATGAAACATGAATCTGTATACTCTCTACTACTTTTGTACATGATTTTCTTTCACAGGGGAAACTTCCTGTCCAACTGAAAGTGATTCTCAGTATGTTGCAAAATGTATGGATCATAACTGGTGACTTGTGCCTAATGATGGATACAAAGAGGTGCTAAGTGTGAAAGGTGGCAGAATATGCTACCACAAAGTATACTACTTTAGCATAGGATTATATTAAGCTAAGGACACTTGAAAAACAGCAAATGCAGGAAGGGCACTGACTACCCCCTTTTCCCCTGAAAGCAGGAGATAAAAAACCCTCATGTAAAAGTTGCTCTTTCTAAACCAAGGGAAAAAATAATATTCTCAAACCAGTGACAGGGAGTTGAAGCTGACAGAAATCTGAACAAATAAACTTTGTTAAAATAGCTCTTATTTTCTTTTAGTCTTTCCATATATTTTAGTTAACTTTCCACAATCAACTCTCTTTGTTCAACCTAGTACACTAACACTTAAGAGTTACAGACTTCTTTGCCTTTTGATTTTTTGTGGGAACTTCCACAAGTATGTAAAACTCAGTATATTTTTCTTCTGTTAATCTGTCTTATGCCAATTTATTTTGTCCCATCTGGGAGACGCTAAAAGGGAGAGATAAATTTTTTCTTATCCTACAATAAAGAGCCTACATTCTAAACCCCATTTTAGGACTTATTATGTGTTTCCTTAACTATCCTAGCCTCCCACCCTCAGCTTAGCCTTAGTCCTTATAAACAGAAAGGGTAGAGAGGAATGAGAGAAGGAAGAGGGGAGAGAGTCTATCAGAAAGCAGAGTTTGGGGAGAGAGAGTATTACTTCATCTCTTCCCACAACAAAACCAGGGGGGATGGAGTTCCATGAAAAAAAATCTCTTGTAGAATTTGGGAAAGCTAAAAACATAATGCCATGATTTGTTTTCTAAGTTTGTTGTCTATGTAAACATTAACTTTTGATAATTCTATAAGAGCAGAAAAGAAAGATAGAAATGATGATAGGGAGTGGGGAGGCAAAACTGTGGAGCAGCCTGTTTTCTCACTGCTGGAAGGATCCAAGGTACGTATTTCTCAGGAGTCAATAGGAACCCACAGAAAGAGCAAGACCAAAGCCATCTAGCCAGTGCCTCACCCAGATTGGCTACCTACTAGACCAAAGAGCCCAGGTAGGAATAAAGCTATGAAAATGACTCCTAATGAATAGAAGAGAGGGAAGGAGCGAGGTCCATGGTGGCCCTCAGAAAAATTTGTAACCTATATCCTGTAAGAGCAAATTACAAGTCAGTATACACAAGCCAAAGAATTGGAAAATACCAAGAGAAAGTAAAGGATATAGCAACCAACTGAGTGGAAATAGTTGTCTTTTTTCTCATCTCACCAGCATATTGGTATGAGGAGGACCTGAAAAGAAAGAGGGCTAAAGTTTCAGAGCAGAAAGCACCTGCCTCTCTTTCCACCCTCTGATACTCCTAATTTAAGCAGGCTCAGTTCAAGTCTACACAGGAAGAAGGTGATATTCAAATAGGATTGGATAAAAGTTTTACATTGACTGAAGTATGCTTTAATTAATCAGAGGAATAGAAAATTATGGAACCTGCCAATGATGTCAATAAGGACATTTTGACAGATGCAGTTGAAAACAATGGCTGAAAAAATAATAAACTCTTCATGTTTGTACTGTCCCTGAGTTTAGACTACTCAATAAACCAGTTTTATGTGGTTTTCATACCACATGGTCCCTAAACATAAGTCAATTCCTTCTGGGGCTTAACTAAAGAAAGAGCAATGTGCCACAACTCTGGGAGAAAAAACTGGAGGTGTTAGACTTGCTAAGAAAAAATATGCCTGTCTTCACCACCAAATCATCCTGAAGAATTCTAAAGAACAATTTTGACCACGTGGAGTTTTTTCTTACATGCTTTATTATACAGTCCAATAAAATGTTACTTCTCTATAGCGTACAACACAGACTTTCAACAAATGGGCTGGTCTCATCACTGTTTACTCATGAAGACATAGCCTGACTCACATAGAATTTCAGCCTAGTGTCTGATGGCCAACTGTCCCAAGAAGGCAATGGCACCCCACTCCAGTACTCTTGCCTGGAAACTCCCATGGATGGAGGAGCCTGGTAGGCTGCAGTCCATGGGGTCGCTGAGTAGACAAGACTGAGCAACTTCACTCTCACTTTTCATTTCATGCGTAGGAGAAGAAAATGGCAACCCACTCCAGTGTTCTTGCCTGGAGAATCCCAGGGATGGTGGAGCCCAGTAGGCTGCCATCTGTGGGGTCGCACAGAGTTGGACACGACTGAAGCGACTTAGCAGCAGCAGCAGCAGAGAATTTCCAGGATAAGGAACTTATTCTCAGTGCTAAGACTGGGAAAGTCCTAGAGTGAATCCAAAAGAACTGGCCATCCACCTAATCTTACTTGTCCTTCCAAGTGTGATGCAAGTGTCATCTCTGTCTTCTCTATTAAGACTTAGAGTGCAGAAACATTTAAGAGCTTGTTATATAAAAATACAAAAATATAACAGTTTAATTTTCCTACGCTAAGTGTACTTTTTTTTTAACTTCTGACATAACAAATTAACACACATTTTGTGAATAAAAATAATAAATATATTATCATATTGGTCTGGAGATCAGAAGTTCAAAATGGATCGCACTAGACTGAAATCAAAGTGTTAGTAGGTCTATATTTCTCCTAAGGGCTCTAGGGGAGTCTTTTTTTTTTTTTTTTTTGCCTTTTCCAGCATCTAGGAACTGCCGCCTATTCTGGTTCTTGACTCCAGATCACTCTGACTTCTGCTTCAATCATCTCAACTTGTCTGAGCTTGACTCTTCTCTCTCATTTTTAATTGATATACATACCTTTGATTACATAGGGTCAAACTGGATAATCCAGAATAATTGCCCCATCTCAAGATTCTTTGTTCAATCAGATCTGCAAAATCTCTTTTGCCATATAGGGTAACATATTTTCAAGTTTCAAGCATTAGGACATCTTTAGAGGCCATTATTCACCCTATAATATTAAGCCTTAAGGAAACGCTTTTCCAATGATTACTTTTACTCAAGAAAATTTAATCCATGTTTGTCCCCAACTCAAATTCTGTATATCACTATATGAATTTAACACATTACAAAATGCTACATTTGTCATGACTCGGGATCAATTCTAGTTGGCCAGTACTTTTGTTATGTACGTTATTCTTTGGTTAGATGTATATTCCTTCATCATGCAATGAATCTGGGAAGATTCTGTCCTTAATTCTCAAAATTTCAGGGGAACAAACTTTTCAACATCCTAGCACTTTACTTATCTGAGACATACCATTTACATAAAATTTTCCCACAAAATTCTCACAACTGAAACAAACTTAAGATAGAGAATTTCATTTGCTTCTGTATTTCCATAATGAGTATGTTAACCTTCAATCTCATCTATTCAATATACTCTAGCTATTTTCTTAAAAAAACATGATTTATTTTTATAAGGACATATAATCCATAGCAAACTAAAGATGTTCTTCTTTCTTACCAGCAAATGATAACTGGTCAAATTTGACATGCTGTTTCTCTAACCTCCATGTTTAGAGTTGAGGTGGTGAGAACTGGATAGCTTAGGGCAGAGTTAATTATTTCAGTGGCTGATCTTAAAACCCTGTACAAATTCAAAAGACATAAAAGATAATTTTTATATTCATGTGCTATCTTTATGCTTCATTTTTTTCATTTATTTATTAAATAAACATTTACTCGACCTCTTACCAAGTGTGAGGTATCTCAAAAAAAGATAACAGCCTTTGAAGCCAGGAGCACATGATGGATAAAGCATAGGTTTTCAAAGTAGACAGATTTGATATGAAACTCCTGACTGACTAAGTAACTCTTAGTTTAAGCATGACCCTTCTAATTCAGTTTTTATGGGGTCTCAGTCAGAGAGTACTTTGAAAACCTTTAGCACAGTGCAGTTGATATCTCATATTAATTTTATGTGGGACCTAACACAATGCTAAATAAAAAATATTCATAAATAAAAGTCCTTATTATTTTATTGAATTATATCATATCTGCCATATCATTCTATCTGCCATAAAGCTTCCAAATGAGAATAGGTTTCTATTCAAATTTTAATACAAATCTCTCAAAAATTTATTAATTTTTGAAAGTAGTTTATAAACAGAGGCAATATGGCTGATTAGAAATACATTTTTAAAATATTTTAATGTTATAAAATATTTCAATATTTTATTTTGTTAATGAAGTCTGGGCATATGTTTCAAGCTTCTTTGCTGAATGTGAAGAAGAAACATACCCTATTCAGTTCTTAGAGCATTTATGACTTGGCCAGCATCTTTTCTGATCCCAAATAAAGCTTACTTGGTTCTGGGTATTTAGTGGTAGGGTACGCATGTACTAAGTCACTTCAGTCATATCGGACTCTTTGCAACCCCATGGACTGTAGCCTGTCAGGCTCCTCTGACCATGGGATTCTCCAGGCATGAATACTGGAGTGGGTTGCCATTTCCTTGTCCAGGGGATCTTCCTGACCCAGGGATTGAACCAGCATCTCTTACACCTTCTGCATTGGCAGGTGGGTTCTTTACCAATAGCATCATCTGGGAAGCCCTAGTGGTAAGAGACAACTAAAATATGTCTCATAATGTTTTAGATAAAAGTGGATATTTTTTAAGTACAGGAAATAGATTTCTACCATAAGCAAAAAGTAACTTCTAAAGATACTAAAATACATGGACCAGCTGAAGGACCAGAAGTGTGGGTCTAATATAGCCATGCTGCTGCTGCTAAGTCACTTCAGTCGTGTCTGACTCTGTGCGACCCCATAGATGTCAGCCCACCAGGCTGCCCCGTCCCTGGGATTCTCCAGGCAAGAACACTGGAGTGGGTTGCCATTTATTCTCCAATGCATGAAAGTGAAAAGTGAAAGTCAAGTCGCTTAGTCGTGTCCGACTCTTAGCGACCCCACAGACTGCAGCCCACCAGGCTCCTCCATTCATGGGATTTTCCAGGCAAGAGTGCTGGAGTGGGGTGCCAATGCCTTCTCCTAATACAGCCATAGGGAAGGTAATATTGCAAGACCAACGTAAGGAGACACTAAACAAAAACCTGGGTAAAATCAGACGAAGGAGTGAAGAAAGGATGACTACTGATAATGACTTTTGCTTCTGCCAGTTAGTTAACTGGTGTGATTATGTTTAAGTGTGTGATTCCCAGTTTCAGAGTCTGAGAATGTCTTCAGAACAACAGACCAAATGATTCTTTTTCCATTCCCAGTCAAGTCAAGATATATAATGTCTAATGAAGTTACACGCCCAGAAGCTTGGCTTGGTCATCCTGTTCACACTACTGGCTAGAAGAAATGGAGTTCTGGAATGAGGCAAAGTCCAAAGACTCTTGCTGTCAGGTTTGAACACTCTGGACAGCTTGCTTGTATATATCTCCTTGTTCTGTCCTTACTCTGCCACAACAGGATGATATCTAACCAGAGGAAAAATATACCACGTAGTTGACAGATTCTTCAGGTAGTTCTAGGTAATTTTGCAATTTTCTGTCTCTTAGTAAAATTCACAGAAAACAATAGAACATTTCTACTCTGCTAAAATGTTCTGGTGTTGATATTTTGCCTTACCTCATAGGTCTGCAATGTATGTATATTATATAGTTGAATGATAATATTCATCTATTTATACTAATGTCAATATAGTCTGTGATATTATAGTCTGTGATAATCTTCTGGTTGACACTGTATCAGGAATCCTAAGGATAAAGAGAAATTCAAAGTTTGAAGCTAACTTAAATATGAGTATTAATTTAATTTCTCTCAGAAAGGGTTCATTTTTATAGTGATTTTTTTTTCTTTTTGCCTTAACCTGCTCAAATAAAGTTTACACATAAAGTTTATGAGGGATCTTTTGTGGCAACAGTCAGTTATCACAAAAACACAGCCCTCTCCTTTTCCTTTTGCATACATATGGGTAAAATGACAAGCGCTCAGAGTGACTCAGTTAATGGTCTGTGGCCTTAAAATTTGTGAAATATAATCACCTTATTCATCATTTGCAAAACTAAATTTTTTATCTTTTATAACAGGAAATTAGGTGGCTAAAGGCCGAAAGGGCAAATCCATCTTCCACTAATAAGGTCTTAAGTAGCACAAGTAAAGAATATACTTGCTTCTTCCAAATTAGAGACACAGAGAAGTGATAAGACACAGGAAATATTCACCCCCAGGACTTGTGAGGGAGGCAGATTCATAACATCAGCACACAAGCTTTGTCAGGAATTGTTGAGAGATTGAAAACATACTTAAAGGATTTATTAAAGCAATAGAGGCAACTTCGACTCCAGTTACCACAATTGCAGGGAGTTTTATGGCCATGTATTGAATCTTCCTGTGCTGTAACAGATAAGTTATACTTTCAGCTGATTTGTGTACAAAGAATTTTCTCAATCTTTTCTCGTACTATATAGTACTTAGGTATTGCTTTTTGACTTGCTAAGTGAAGCATTAATAGGACTGTCTGCAGCAAGACAGAACAGGCAATAAATATTAAGGTTTAATGTTTCAATGATTAATGCTGCAGGGAGTATTGGCCTAGATTACAAGGTATGGTTATCTTTCATAAAAAATGCTGGGAGAAATAGAATGTTGGCAAAGGTAACTTTCCAACAGCTCTCCCATCAGGGGGAACTTTTTGTAAGAATACATTGGGAATAAAATTTTGATGTTTCAAACAGTAAAGGTATTTTAAATAGATACTCAATAAAATACTACTTTTCTTAGAGAGGAACTTTTTTAAAGGTTGACACTGTTTTTTTTTTTTTTTTTCCATTCATGATCATAGCATTCAGTCAAAGCATTTAAGAGGAAAGTGAGTTTATTTGTGAATGTTTTATGAAAGGATTAAAAATAGCAGAGAAAGAAAGCCAAATTCTAAGACACATGTACCCCAACGTTCATTGAGCACTATTTACAATAGCCAGGGCATGGAAGCAACCTACAGATGAATGGATAAAAATGATGTGGTACATACATACAAATGATTATTACTCAACCACAAAAAAAAAAAAAAAAAAAACAAATTTGAATCAGTTCTAGTGAGGTGGATGAACCTAGAGCCTGTTATAAAGAGTGAAATAAATCAGAAAAAGAAAAACAAATATCATATATGAATGCATATATATGGGATCTAGGAAAATGGTATTTCAGGGAATGAATGATGACAAATATGTAGAGAAGGGACTTGTAGACACAGTGGGGGAAGGAGGGAGTGGTAGGCATTGACATATATACTCTATCATGTGTAAAACAGATAGGTATTGAGAGGTTGCTATATAACACAGGGAGCCCAGCTTGGCACTCTGTGATGACCCAGAGGGGTGAAGAGGGGGAGTGGAGGAAGACTGAAGAGAGAGGGGATATATGTATAATTGTATATGTATAATATATATGTATAATTATGGCTGATTCACATTATTCTATGGTAGAAACCAACATAATATTATGAGTTAATTTCCCTCCACTGAAAAAATAAATTTTAAGAAAAGATAGAAAAATTCTTACAGGAATAGGAAAGAGCATAAAAGATCATTCACCTCTTACAAACATCAAGATGATACAGATTTATTTATAAAGTGACATGAGTTCCTAACATCCTTATCTCCCTGTCTTTGCATAAGCTATAGTTCTGTTGCCTAACGTACTATTTATTTTTTGCGAAATTTTGTGAAACAAATTACCCCCAAATTTAGTGGCTTAAAACAATAAACATTTTATCTCACAGTTTTTGTAGGCTAGAAATCCAAGCACACTTAGCCAGGTATCTCTGACTGAAGGTTTCTCGTGTTATATTCAAGCTGTTGGCCACAGCTGTGCACTCATCAGAAGGCTCAACTGGAATAGAAGATTCACTCCTAAGCTCATCTACATGATTTAGTTCTTCATGGGATTTTATCCAAGGGCCTCAGTTCCTTGTGAGGTGTTGAAACAGGGGACCTCTGTTCCTCATCACATATTTTGGGCTTCTCCATAGGGGTTATTACAGAATGGCAGTTTTCATTCCCCAGTGCAAGACATTCAACAGAGCAAGAGAAAGACAGATAGCACTCAAGATAGGTGCCACAGTCTTTCTATAACCTGATCCCGAAAGTGAAATCCCAACATCTCTATAGTATTATCTTAATCAGAAAGCAGTCATTAAGCACATCTACACATCTGGACAGGGGATCTTAGGATATGAACACCAGGAAGTAGGAATCACTTGGGGCCATTCTAAACTTCACTGCCGCATTTCAATTCTCCATTTTACTTCTTGATTTACTCTGAGTATATTCTTCAAGTTATTGAGCTTGTAGTACATGGACTCCAAAGTTTTTCAAGAATCTTCCTTACTCAAATATTCATTCCAAATTATTTGGAACTGTACACAAAATCCTACATTGGAGAGGAGAGATTTCTTGAGGTTTGAACCTGTTATCCTCAAAGTACTTCAAAACATTTTTTTCAAAATGGGTATTAGATATAGATATGTATATTGTTCTAGATTTCCAATTATTTAATGGTATGAGTTCTGTCCCATTTTCCTCATAAGCAATGAAAGCTGTTCATTTGATTCTATTTTGTTTTCAAAAAATATAGATTACAGCTATACTTTAGAAATGACATTCAAAATCACAATTACATTAGAAGGGGCAAGGTCTTTATTAAAAAGGTCTAAAGTTTAATTTGTAGAAAAATAGTCTAAAGGATATGAAATAAATGGAGCTCAATAGTTAGTGCTCATAACTAGAAAGTATTCAGTACATTTGATATCCTTTTCTTTTGGAATGGTTAGGTGACAAAGGATAGTTATCACTTCTAATATTGCATTAAACATAGTTGGGGAAAAACTATAATGTAGTATAACCATTCCTCAGGCTTGTCTGTCAAACTTTTGCATAATCACTGCTAAATAACACAAATTCTTAACTAGTAAGCCCTTTCTGTTTGTGTATATGTTTATCACTTCTTTGGGTGATCCCTAACGTATACATCAACAGTTAACATGATGTATGTTGTATAAATTTGTTTAAGGGATTAGATGCTGAATTAGATAATTTGTTTTTAGAGCACCTGGGAAAAAGGACACAATATTTTTCTAGTTATAGGGCTTCCTTTACTGTAAAGAGATAAGAAAGTAGAATCTTGCCTGTGAGAAGTAGAGGAAATGCTATTTAATTATATATTCCATAATTTATAGAGAGCCCTCTATTCACTTCAACTTGCTATGAACTTGATGCATTTGTCTGAATTCCAGAATATTTATTTTCACAGAAACCAAACACATACATACACACAAATATATATAGATACAGGTATAGGCAATGACACAGATGTAGATGCCAAACCTAATTATACTGTATCTGTATCTGTGTCTGTCTCTATCCACAAAGGCACAGGTTTAGAACATCATTAAGACATATAAAGTGGCAAAACCACATTGGAAAACAATTGCTAGAGATTATGTGTGTGAAGTTTTTCAAATAACTTAATTTTTCCATCCTGCATTTGAAGCCATATGTTGATAAGTTTTACATCAAAACAGAAGTTCTGTACCTAGAAGAGAAACTGCCACATAAAGACACATTTTCATGCTAAATGAATAATAAATTATAGGTTATGTGTTTCTTTGATTTTTGAAGATGCATAATTTAAAATGATAAATAATTAACATATCAAAGCATTCTAATTTAACTGATGTGCAAGAACAGCTAAGACATAAAGTATCCCGCTTGTGCTTAAAACACATCTTCATAGTAGAGAAATATAGCAGCTTTTTATTACTAACAATTATGCTTTCCAAAGGGTAATTTCAGTTTATCATTTTAAAATATTAGGAAATGTCAAAAAGTTCCATTTTTAATCTGGGATGTGTAAGTACATAGTTGTGGAAGACAGAAAGGAAAGCATGATTAACAGTATGTTATTAAAATTCAACATTTAACTTGGCCTATTTTGCTGAAGCATGATTTCTGAGTGGCATTTTCATTTTCATTTCCACACATGTTCTTCTTCCACTCTAGTCTACTCTGTAAATATGAAAAAAATACTTGATGTATAATCATCAATTTAGTGGCACTAAAACAGTACTCTAAAGATTTGTATGGACCAAGGACAATATATTTGTTTGTAATTAAGCTGTTGACAATCTAAAGGAAGTCCTGTTTGTTTGTTTTTTCTTAATAGGGCTAAAGGTCAGCTAGTCAGAAACAAACCAGGCTTTCAGAACACTTAAGTTTTCAGGTGCAAATTAACGCAGATTCACTTCGTACTCCTAAAAAAAAAAGTTTTATATATTTAAAATATAAATTGCTATCATTATCACTTCATATTGATTGCTTTTTTAGATTAAAGCAATGATTATGAAGTAGTTTATTTTACTTCTGCTGAAATACTTGATGGTCTATACACTTCAAAGAGCAGGCCTGCTGCTGCTGCTGCTAAGTCGCTTCAGTCGTGTCCACTCTGTGTGATCCCATAGATGGCAGCCCACCAGGCTCCCCCGTCCCTGGGATTCTCCAGGCAAGAACACTGGAGTGGTTTGCCATTTCCTTCTCCAATGCACAAAGTGAAAAGTGAAAGTGAAGTCGCTCAGTCATGTCCGACTTCCCGACCCCATGGACTGCAGCCTACCAGGCTCCTCCACCCATGGTATGTTCCAGGCAAGAGTACAGGAGTGGGGTGCCATTGCCTTCTCCGAAAGAGCAGGCCTGGTAAATGGCGATTCAGTTCAGTTCAGTTCATTTCAGTCGCTCTGTCAAGTCCGACTCTTTGCAACCCCATGAATTACAGCACTCCAGGCCACCCTGTCCATCACCAACTCCCGGAGTCACTCAGACTCATGTCCATTGAGTCAATGATGCCATCTAGCCATCTCATCCTCTGTCGTCCCCTTCTCCTCCTGCCCCCAATGCCTCCCAGCATCAGTCTTTTCCAATGAGTCAACTCTTTGCATGAGGTGGCCAAAGTACTGGAGTTTCAGCTTTAGCATCATTCGTTCCAAAGAAATCCCAGGGCTGATCTCCTTCAGAATGGACTGGTTGGATCTCCTTGCAGTCCAACGGACTCTCAAGACTCTTCTCCAACACCACAGTTCAAAAGCATCAATTCTTCGGTGCTCAGCTTTCTTCACAGTCCAACTCTCACATCCATACTTGACCACTGGAAAAACCATAGCCTTGACTAGACAGACCATTGTTGGAAAAGCAGTGTCTCTGCTTTTGAATATGCCACCTAGGTTGGTCATAACTTTTCTTCCAAGGAGTAAGCGTCTTTTAATTTCATGGCTGCAGTCACCATCAGCAGTGATTTTGGAGCCCCCAAAATAGAGTCTGACACTATTTCCACTGTTTTCCCATCTATTTCCCATGAAGTGATGGGACCAGATGCCATGATCTTCATTTTCTGAATGTTGAGCTTTAAGCCAACTTTTTCACTCTCCACTTTACTTTCATCAAGAGGCTTTTTAGTTCCTCTTCACTTTCTGCCATAAGGATGGTGTCATCTGCATATCTGAGGTTATTGATATTTCTCCCGGCAATCTTGATTTCAGCTTGTGCTTCTTCCAACCCAGTGTTTCTCATGAAGTACTCTGCATAAAATAAGTTAAATAAGCAGGGTGACAATATACAGCCTTGACGTATTCCTTTTCCTATTTGGAACCAGTCTGTTGTTCCATGTCCAGTTTTACCTGTTCCTTCCTGACCTGCATATAGGTTTCTCAAGCGGCAGGTCAGGTGGGCTGGTATTCCTATCTCTTTCAAAATTTTCCACAGTTTATTGTGATCCACACAGTCAAAGGCTTTGGCATAGTCAAGAAAGCAGAAGTAGATGTTTTACTGGAACTCTCTTGCTTTTTCCATGATCCAGCGGATGTTGGCAATTTGATCTCTGGTTCCTCTGCCTTTTCTAAAGCCAGCTTGAACATCAGGGAGTTCACGGTTCACGTATTGCTGAAGCCTGGCTTGGAGGATTTTGAGCATTACTTTACTAGCATGTGAGATGAGTGCAATTAGCTATTTTTATTGTGTGTGTGTGTGTATTTTTGTTTCAGAGCACACCAAAAAGTGAATTTTTAAAATAACAATATACATAATTTTTTTAAAGTTCACTCCACATAAAAAAAGAAAATTAAAAACCGTACTCAGTTTTTCCTTAATAATTTAGATATAAAAGTCCTAAAGTAATCCTTTCAAATCAAATCCACCAGTATATGAAATACATAAAATATCCCCAAGTAGGATGTATTCCAGAATTTCAAGTATATCTCAATGTTTAAGAGTTAAAATGTGTAATACATCTAACACATGAAAATTTCAAGGGAGAAAATCCATATGATTTCTTGCTAGATTCTTCAAAATCATTTTAATAAAATTGAAATGTATATATGATTTTAGAAATGAAACAAAACCATGTTTAATCAAGAATAGAAAGGTCTTTTCTTTAAATGACTAAATTATTGTTTTCCTCGTTAGTAGTCGTGTCTGACCCTTTGCAACCCTTTGGACTGTAGCCCACCAGGCTCCTCTGTCCATGGGATTTTCCAGGCAAGAATACTGGAGTGGGTTGCCATTTCCTTCTCCAGGAGATCTTTCTGACCCAGGGATTGAATCTAGGTCTCTCACATTGTAGGCAGACGCTTTACCATCTGAGCCACCAGGGAAGCCCTTAGTATACCTTACTTAAATACCCACTCACTGTCATAAACTATGATATCTAATAAAATATATTATAGATTGACTTCATAGCAATAACTACAATTGCCTAAAAAGGGACAGAGTACGTATTATTCTTATAACAAATATTTATTGAGCCTCCTCTCTGTTGCAAGCATTTTTCCTCACTTCAGAATACCAAGATATTTAAGACATGAATCTGTCCTTCTAGATGTTCAAAGTATTTCAAAGGAGCTAATTATTTTTAAAGTTATATTTAGGGGCCATTTTATATTACATGCAAAATTGAGTAGAAAGTAGTTTTCACATGCCTTCCATCAAACACACACATACAGCTGCCCTACTATCAGCTTTCCCCTGAAAGTAATTTGTTATAATCAATAAAACTGTATTGACATGATGTTATCCAAAGTCCACATTAACATTAGGGTTCACTTGATGTTGGGCATTATATGGGTTGATACAAACCTATAGCATCATGTGCCCACCATTATAGCATCATGCAGAACAATTTTTCTGCCCTAAAAATCCTGTGTCCTCTGCCTATGTATCCTTATTTCCCTCCCAACCTCTAAACTATTGACATTTCTCACTCTTTTATATTTTCCAGCATGTCATATAACTGGTATCATATAGTACATAGCCTTTGCAGATTGGCTTCTTTCACTAAATGATATGCATTTAAGTTTCTCCATGTTTTTCCATGATTTAATAGCTCATTTCTTTTCAATGCTGAATAATATTCCAATGTCTAGAAGTTTTGCAGTTTATTCACTTACCTACTGAAGGATATATTGGTTGTTTCCAAGTTTTGGCAATTATAAATGAAGCTCCTATAAGCCCCATGTAAGGTTTTTGTGTGGACATAAGACTTCAGTTCATTAGGGTAAATAACAAGGAGTACAATTGCTGAAGTGTGTGGTTAAGAGTATGGTTAGTTTTATGAGCAACTGTCAAATTGTCTTACAAAATGGTTGTACCATTTTGCATTCCCACCAACAGTAACTGAGAACTTCTATTGCTCCACATCCTTAACAACATTTGGTATTGAGAGTGTTTTGAATTTTCACCATGCTAATAGATATGTAGTACAATAACATGGTTATTTAACTCACTATTCTCTGATGACTTATGGTGTTAAACTTCTTTTCATGCACTGTCATCTGTATCTTCTTTGGAGCAGTATCAATTCAGGTATTTTGCCCATTTTTTTTTTAATTGGACATTTTCCCCTTATTGTTGAGTGTTAAGATTTCTTGGTACATTTTAAATAATATTTCTTAGTTGGAGAATACTCTTGAGAGTCCCTTGGACTGCAAGGAGATCCAACCAGTCCATTCTGAAGGAGATCAGCCCTGGGATTTCTTTGGAAGGAATGATGCTAAAGCTGAAACTCCAGTACTTTGGCCACCTCATGCGCAGAGTTGACTCATTGGAAAAGACTCTGATGCTGGGAGGGATTGGGGGCAGGAGGAGAAGGGGACGACCGAGGATGAGATGGCTGGATGGCATCACTGACTCAATGGACATGAGTCTGAGTGAACTCCAAGAGATGGTAATGAACAGGGAGGCCTGGCATGCTGCGATTCATGGGGTTGCAAAGAGTTGGACACAACTGAGCGACTGAACTGAACTGAACTGAACTGAGTCATGTATATATATCTCTTACAAACATTATCTCTCAGTCTGTAGCTTGGCTTATTTTCTTGACAGTGTCTTTCATAGAACTAAAGTTTTTAATTCTAATGAAGTACAATTTATCAGTTATTTCTTTCATGGAATGTATCTTCTGTGTTGGGGTCTAAAAGTCATTCCTGGGAGAGAGATCTAAGATGGTGGTATAGGAAGACTCTAAGTTCATCTTCTTCCATGGATACCTTGAATCTATACCTACATATATAACAATTCTTCCTAAAGAAGACCTGAGGGCTAACTGGATAGTTCCTGCATATAGAAGGACCGCATAGAAATTGATAGGAGACAGAAACACAATATCCAAACACGGTGACCTGTAAAAGGAAGGGATACTACTGCAGGGCCCAAGTACAAACTTGTTTGCCTTGGGATTTAGAGCATAAATTGTATATAGGAAGAAAATCCATTTATTAAACCTTAGAGTTCTGCCAACTGGTCAGGGAACTCTCCAGAATCAGAGGTGTCAGCAAGTGAATTGTTTCAGTCTCCCCAGGGTTTCTCCCCTGGCCTGGATTCATTTCAGCTCCAGTCACTTGGCTAAAGTGGCCTGAGGCACAGTGCTTCCCAGGGACACCCCCTGGCCAATGCCCACTTAGCTCCAACTGGCCTCCAAAAGCTCTCAGGCACAAGCAGTCTATACAGTGGATGCTTTTGCATAAGGCTATCCCTTCAAGATCAGGAGAGGTAGCTGTTTTACCTAATTCTTTGAAACAAAAGTGAAAATAAAACAAAATGAGAAAGAGGAATGTTTCAAGCAAAGGAACAAATAATTTCTAGGAGTTTTATGGTTTCAAGTCTTACATTCAAATCTTTAATGCAGTTTTTGTTTGTTTATGATATAAGAAAGTAATCCAATTTCATTCTTTTGCATGTAGCTGCCCAGATTTCTCAGCACCATTTATTGAAGAGACTGTCTTTTCTCCATTGTATATCCTTGCTTTCTTTGTCATAGGTTAATTGACCATATGTGTGTGTGTTCAGTTGCTCAGTCATGTCTGACTCTTTGTGACCCCATGGACTATAGCACACCAGGCTCCTCTATCCATGGGATTTTCCAGGTGAGAATTCTGGAGTGTGTTGCCATTTCCTACTCCAAATTGACCACATGATCACAGGTATATTTCTGAGCTCTCTACTCTGTTCCAATGATCTATGTGTCAGTTCTTATACCCCTGGAATGAATCCCACCTGATCATATATATGACTGTCAAATTCATTAAAAGAAATCAAAAGCACGCAAGAAATTGTAAACAAGGAGATCAAAACTGAGTGACTTCACTTTGACTTTTCACTTGCATGAATTGGATAAGGAAATGGCAACCCACTCCAGTATTCTTGCCTGGAGAATCCCAGGGATGGGGGAGCCCAGCGGGCTGCTGTCTATGGGGTCGCACAGAGTCGGACACGACTGAAACGACTGAGCAGCAGCAGCAGATCAAAATTGTCAATCTTAAGAGAAATCAACCCTGAATACTCACTGGAAGGATTGATGCTAAAGCTGAAGCCCAAATATTTTGGTCATTTGATGTGAACAGCTGACTCATTGGAAAAGTCCCTGATGCTGGAAAAGATTGAAGGCAGGAGAAGAGTGCATCAGAGGATGAGATGGCTGGGTGACATCACTGATGCAATGAACATGAACTTGGGCAAACCTCAAGAGATGGTGAGGGACAGGAAGGCTTGGAGTGACTCAGTCCATGGGGTCTCAGAGTAGGACTCAACTGGGCAACTGAACAATTGTTGATTTCATTTTGCTAATGTTTTGCTGAGGATATTTGCCTCTATATTCATCAGGGTTATTGGCTTGTAATTTTGCTTTTTGTGTGATGTCTTTGATTTTAGTATCAGGGTAATACTGGTCTTGTAAACTGTTTCTGGAAGCATTCCCCCATCTTCAACTTTTTGAAGTAATTTGAAAATGATAAATATTAACTTTTCTTTGAATGTTTGGTAGAATTCACCTGTGAAACCATCTGGACCCAGAGTTTTGCTTTATATTATTTTAAATTATGATTCAGTTTTCTTACTAGTCATCTACCCAGATTTTAAATTTATTCATGATTCAGTCTTAGAAGGGTCTGCTAAGTCGCTTCAGTCGTGTTCGACTCTGTGTGACCCCACAGACAGCAGCCCACCAGGCTTCCACCTCCCTGGGAGTCTCCAGGCAAGAACACTGGAGTGGGTTGCCATTTCCTTCTCCAATCATGAAAGTGAAAAGTGAAAGTGAACTCACTCAGTCATGTCTGACTCTGAGCGACTCCACAGACTGCAGCCTACCAGGCTCCTCCATCCATGAGATTTTCCAGGCAAGAGTACTGGAATGGGGTCCCATTGCCTTCTCCACTTAGAAGGGTATATGATTCAAACTTTATCCATTTCTTCTAGATTGCTGAATTCGTTGGCACATAATTGTTCATATGGCGGGCATGGCAACCTACTCCAGTATTCCTGCCTGGAGAGTCCCATGGAGAGAGGAGTCTATTCGGCTACAGTCCATAGCGTCGCTAAGAGTCAGACATAATTGAAGAGAATGAGTACACACAATTGTTCATAGATTATCTTTCAATCCTTTATATTTCTGTGTCATGGGTTTAATTTCTCCTCTTTCATTTATGATTTTATTTATTTGGTCTCTCTCTCTTCCTTGATAAGTGTGACTGAAGTTTTGTCAATTTTGTTTATCTATCAGAGTACCAACTTTTAGTTTATTGATGTTTTCTATTTTTTTAGTGTCCTTTTCATTTATTTCTTCTGTGGTCTTTATTATTTTCTTCCTTCTACTAACTTTGAACTTGTTTTTTCTTCTTTTCTAGTTCTTTAAATGTACATACAAATTGAGAATCTTCTTATTCTTGAGATAGGCAGGTATTGCTATGAACATACCTCATAGAACTGCTTTTGCAGCTTCCTTTAGATTTGGGAATGTTGTGCTTTAATTTTAGTCTCAGAAATTTTTAAATTTCTTCTTTGATTTTTTTTTTGACTCACTGATTATTTAGTAGCATGTTAGTTTTCACATGTTTGTGTTTTTTGAGTTTTTTTTTAAATATTTGATTTCATTTTCATAACATTTGGGTCAGAAAAAGATACTTGACAGTCTTAAATTTATTGAGACTTGTTTTATGGCCTATCATATGATCTGTTCTGAAGAATGTTGCATATGTACTTGAAAAGAATGTATATTCCATAGCTTTTGGATAGAATGTTTTCTATATATGTATTAGGTTAATATAGTCTAATGTGTTGTTTAGCCACTTAAGGCCAGTGTTTCATGATTGATTTTCTTCCTGAGTGATCTATCTATTGATGTGAGTGGGGAATTAAATTTACTTACTATTGTATTGCCTACTATGTATTTTTTTCTGTTAACACTTACTTTCTATATCAAGCTTCTTATATGTTAAATGGAAAATATTTGCTACTTGTTATACCTGCTTGTTGGATTGACCTCTTTATATATTGTGCTTTTGTGTCTTTTGTTGCAATCTTAGTTTTAAAGTCCATTTTCTCCACTCTGCTATCAATTTCATTTAGTGTATTTTTACTTTAGCTATTATAATTTTTAGTTCTGATTGCTTATTTCTTTTATTTTCTAAGTTTTTTGGTAGAAGTTCCCTCTGGAGTGAGTGGAGTTCCTTCATTTTTCTCCAGAATTGGGTGATGATTCTTATTACCATTTCTTTGAACTTTTTATCAGATTAATTATTTATGTTCATTTTATTAGGTCCCCCTCCCAAGGGCAAGAAAAGTAGAAATAAACAAATGGAACTATATCAAACTAAAAAAGTACTTTGCATATTAAAGAAAACCACCAATAAAACAAAAAGGCAACCTACTGAATCCAAGAAGATATTTGTGACTAATATATCCAATAAGGAGTTGATATCCAAAATATAGAGAGAACTCGTATAATTTGATATAAAGAAAAATTGATTTTAAAATGGCCAGAGGACCTCAACTTACATTTTTACAGAGAAAATATATGGATGAATAAGGGGCACATTGAAAGATAAACAGCATCACTAACAGAGAAATGTAAATCAAAATCAGAATGAGATATCACCTCATACCATTCAGAATACCTATCATCAAAATACAATACAATGTTTGTGAAAATGTGGAGAAAAGGGAACTCTCATGCACTGTTGGTGGGAATATAAATTGGTGAAACCATTATAAACAACGGTATAGAGGTTCCTCAAAAAACTAAAAAGAGAGATATTATATGATCCAGCAATTCTACTTCTAGGTATTTATCCAAAAATACTAACTTAAAAAAATATATATGTACCCATATACATACTCTTGTGGCTCAGCCAGTAAAGAATCCTCCTGCACTGTGGGAAACCTGGGTTCAATCCCTGGGCTGGGAAGTTCCCCTGGAGAAGGGAAAGACACTTCGCCACTCCAGTATCCTGGCCTGGAGAATTACATGGACTGTATAGTCCATGGGATCGCAAAGAGTTGGACATGACTGAACTTTCACTTTCACATGTATACTACACCAATATTTACAATTGACAAGAAATAGAAGAAACCTAAGAATTCATCTATAGATGAATGGGTGAAGAAGATGTGGGAAATATACGTGCTATTACTTAGACATAAATAAGAACAAAATCTTGTCATTTCCAGCAACGTGCATGAATTTGGAACATTTATGCTACATGAAATAAGTTAGGGGAAAACAAATACCAAATGATATCTCTTACATGTGGGCTCTAAAACAAAGAAATAGACTCATTAGATACAAAGGAAAATTAGTAGTTTCCAAATGGAAAAGAGGGGAGAATATGGACAAAATAGATGAGGGGATTGAAAAATACAAATTTTCAAATTTAAGATAAATAAGTCAATGACCTAAATCAAATCCCTTAAAAAATAAATAAATCAAATCCCTTAAGATTATACAGAGGAAGTGACAAATAGATTCAAGGGATTAGATCTGAGAGACAGAGTGCTTGAAACCTATGAATAGACACTGGTGACATTGTAAAGGAGGCAGTGATCAAAACCATCCCTAAGAGAAAGAAATGCAAAAAGGCAAACTGGTTGTCCAAGGAGGCCTTACAAATAGCTGAGGAAAGAATAGATGCTAAAAGCAAAGGATAAAAGGAAAGATATATCCATCTGAATGCAGAGTTCCAAAGAATAGCAAGGAGAGATAAGAAAGCCTTCCTCAGTGATCAATGCAAAGAAATAGGGGGAAACAATCGAATGGGAAACTCTAGAAATCTCTTCAAGAAAATTAGAGAAACCAAGGCAATATTTCACGCAAAGATGGGATCGATAAAGGACAGAAATGGTATGGACCTAACAGAGGAAGAAGATAATAAGAAGAGGTGGCAAGAATACAAGAAGAATTATACAAAAAAGATCTTTAAGACCCAGATAACCACTATGATGTGATCCGTCCTTAGGAAGCATGACTACAAATAAATCTAGTGGAGGTGAGGGAATTTCAGTTGAGCTCTTTAACATCCTAAAAGATGATGCTGTGAAAGTGCTGCTCTCAATATGCCAACAAATTTGGAAAACTCAGCAGTGGCCACAGTACTGGAAAATGTCAGTTTTTACTCCAATCTCAAAGAAAGGCAATTTCAAAGAATGTTCAAACTACCACACAACTACACTAATCTCATATGCTAGTGAAGTAATGCTCACAATTCTCCAAGCCAGGCTTCAAGAGTACATGAACCAAGAACTTCCAGATGTACAAGCTGGATTTTAAAAAGGCAGAGGAACAAGAGATCAAAATGCCAATCCACTGGATCATTGAAAAAGCAAGAGAGTTCCAGAAAAACATCTACTTCTGCTTCATTGACTACTGTGAAAACTTTGACTGTGTGGGTCACGACAAACTGTGAAAATTCTGAAAGAAATGGAAACACCAGACCACCTTACCTGCCTCTGATAATGTGTATGAAGGTCAAAAAACAACAGTTAGAACTAGGCCTGGAACAATGGACTGGTTCCAAATTAGGAAAGGAGTATGACAAGGCTATACATTGTCACCCTGCTTATTTAACTTCTACACATAGTACATCATTAGAAATGCCCACTTGGATGAAGCACAAGCTGGAATCAAGATGGCTGGGAGAGGTCTCAACAACCTCAGATATGCAGATGACACCACCCTTACTGCAGAAAGCAAAGCAGAACTAAAGAGCCTCTTGGAGAAAGTGAAAGAGGAGAGTGAAAAAGCAAACCTAAAAACTCAACATTCAAAAACTAAGATCATGGTCGCATCTCTTCATGGCAAATAGATGTGGAAACAATGAAAACTGAGACAGACTATTTTCTTCAGCTCCATAATCACTGCAGATGGTGACTGCAGCCATGGAATTAAAAGATGCTTGCTCCTTGGAAGAAAAGCTAGGACCAACCTAGACAGCATATTAAAAAGCAGAGACATTACATTGCCAACAAAGGTCCATCTAGTCAAAACTATAGTTTTTCCAGTAGTCATGTATGGATGTGAGAGTTGGACAATAAAGAAAGCTGAGCACTGAAGATTTGATGTTTTTGAATTGTGGTGTTAAGGAGGACTCTTGAGAGTCCCTTGGACTGCAAGGAGACCAAACCACTCAATCCTAAAGGAAATCAACTCTGAATATTCATTGGCAGGACTGATGCTGAAACTCCGATACTTTGGCCACCTGATGTGAAGAAATGACTCATTGGAAAAGACCCTGATGCTGGAAAAGATTGAAGGCAGGAAGAGATGGGAACGACAGAGGATGAGATGGTTGGATGGCATCACCAACTCAATGGACACAAGTTTCAGCAGCTCTAGGAGTTGATGCTGAAAATTCTGCAAGCCAGGCTTCAACAGTATGTGAACTGTGAAATTCCATATGTTCAAGCTGGTTTTAGAAAGGGCAGAGGGACCAGAGAACAAATTGCCAACATCCACTGGATCATCAAAAATGCAAGAGAGATCCACAAAAACATCTACTTCTGCTTTATTGACTATGCCAAAGCCTTTGACAGTGTGAATCACAATAAACTGTGGAAGATTCTGAAAGAGATGGGAATACCAGCCCACCTGACCTGCCTCTTGAGAAAGCTATATGCAGGTCAGGAAGCAACAGTTAGAACTGGAGATGGAACTGGTTCCAAATAGGAAAAGGAGTACATCCAGGCTGCATATTGTCACCCTGCTTATTTAACTTTATCACGGACTCGATGGACATGAGTCTGAGTGAACTCCGGGAGATGGTGATGAACAGGGAGACCGCTGCGATTCATGGGGTTGCAAAGAGTCGGACACGACTGAGCGACTGAACTGAACTGAACAAATTTAAAAAAAAAAAAGTGCTGAGAAATCTCTTTACCCTAACAAGTCTTGAAGCAAAGAGTATAAGTAGGAAATGGAAAGTAACAAAATAGACTTTTCTTCCAGAATCTAGGTTTTATTTTCATGTTCACTGAAAAAAATACAGTGTGTGTGTGTGTGCGTGTGTGTTTTTGTGTGTGTACATAATATTCTTATTTATGTAGACTATGGAGGAAGGAATTTAGAGCTGGAAGCAACCAAATTTTGTCAAAATATTTATTTGTCTTGTTTTTTAAACAATGTGCTGTTTATTGAGTGTATGCTCAGTGGTGTAGTAAGACCAAGAAAGATGAATAAAATAATTTCTAACTTCGGAGGAGGCTAGGACATGTCTACATAAAATAATATATAATAACACTGAATGAAGGAAAAGAAGTATGCAACATAATATAAAGAGATTAGGGAAATCTAGACTAAATATTTTAAGCATACTTTACTCCTGAACTATGTCTTCCATTTAAAAATTCTTTGCATAGAATCACTCGCTGGTAGAAATACCTGCTGGTTATGGAAGAAGATAAATGGACTTGATTAAAGAAGCATATTTCCTAATAAACTTCCAAAAGTAATGCTTCAGATGAGGGCATGGCAATCCACTTCCATTTTCTTGTCTGTGAATCCCATGGACAGAGGAGCCTGGTAGGCTGCTGTCCATAGCATCACAGAGTCAGACACCACTGAAGAGATCTGGGACACATGCAGTAAAGCTTCATGCTTAGTTCTAGTGGGAAACAGTTTCATATAAAAGACATGTCTACTTTTTTTTTTTTTTTAACATCCTTTCAAGATCAACTGCCTTGTACTTTTCCATGAGGAGGAACTATATTAGGCACTTATTAAAAATCAATTATACTTCTTGTACCAATCCCTATCAGAAAAGATCAGAAGATATCTCAATATCTATAACATAGAAACTAGGAATAATTTTTATAGTCTCTTTCTACACTAGTCTTTCAAATCTTTATTCATCTACCTATAAATTGCTGCATATTTTGCCAGATTCTTTGCTCAGCTGCTCCTTTGATCTCCCATCTGTTCATTTCTTTCTCTCTGATTGAAGAAATAAGAAGTGTCTGTGGCTATGTACTCCACTGAGAAGCCACAAGGCAAAAGACGGATGTGTATGAATGAAATGATTTCAACCTAAAGTGCATTTTTTTCTGAAAATATTTGAAATCATGTTGATTTTATTTTCTGTGAAGAACAGAATGACCAGATGCAATATTTTAAGAAATTTTCTCATTTTTAACCATTCTGCTATAGTATTCTATAAATTTCAAAACCCTTTTAAAAGGACAGCAATGTTTGCCAGACGAAAAAAAAAAAATTTTTTTTTTTTAAATACTCTTCAATGGCTTCTTTTGCACCTGGAATAAAATCTAAATTTTTATCATGGCC
Organism: Cephalophus harveyi; assembly: GCA_006410635.1. Classification (NCBI taxonomy): domain Eukaryota; kingdom Metazoa; phylum Chordata; class Mammalia; order Artiodactyla; family Bovidae; genus Cephalophus; species Cephalophus harveyi. Next base: position 416,341 of record SJYT01055806.1, on the reverse strand, counting down.
TGAAAATTTTTTGCCTTATCATCACTTGCCTCTTTTGTTCACAGTTCTCTAAAAATATAAGCCTATTTCAGTTTGCTCAGCATACCCTCCCCATTTCCATCCTGAGCTCCTCCTACATGCAGTTAAACTAGCCTGAAGCAATTTTTTCCAACTCTTTTCACATTTGATTCTCCCTCAGCCCTTAGGTCTTAACTTGGTTGTCATCCATACTTTTTCTATCTCCCTTGAAAACAAGTCTTCCCCAGTTTATTGTCTTATGAAAGTGAGCGTAGTATCATGATGAAGAAGAGCATGGACTCTATTTAAAATAATAGGATTAGTGCCATTCTGCCACTGAAAACTATGGTTGTGAACAATTTATTTAGACTCTCTGTGCCTCACTTTCATAATTTATAAAATGGAGATGACAATAACACCTCATAGATGGTTAGGTTATATAATCTAATAAGATAAAACATAATATTGCCTGGAGTAAAACAAAATCTAATCAATGTTTGTCATCAATATAGTAGCATTCTACTTATTTCTTCCAAATTTCTTATAACATCATGGATTTATTTTTCAAATTAAATTTTGTCTGTCTACCATGCTAGACTTGGTTTTAAAGTTTCTGAGGGGAAGGACTGTACTAATCTTGCTTCATCCTTGTTTTCCCAAATGGATTAAAGTTCCTGACATATAATAGGGTTTGAAAAATATTTATTGAATGGATGACAAATGTCTGGGGTAGTTATTGGGATAGCCTGTCTATGAATGGGTTGAACTGGTGAGTATTTCCTCTTCTTCCCCTTAACAATCAAACTTTTCAATTAAGAACTGATAATAGCACACTTCAGAATTTAGTTGACTAGTGTAGTTGCTTTCATAATACAGCTAACTTTTCCTGTAGCATGAGTAAAACAGGTGAGTCTCTATTCCCTGATACTAGACCATCTATGTGATCAATGCTTCCAAATGAAAAGGCAAAACCCATGTTTAAAGGAAAGAATCTTTACTCAAAATGGCATTATAAAATGTTATCCCTGAAGAAAGGTAAAGACCGTTTTTGTAAGATGTGGTTAGTTCACAAATGATTAGAAATGAAACCAGCTGGAACACAGAGGTAAGTGGCAGGGTCTGTGTAGGCATTCACTGGTTCTCTTTTTTCCACTTTTGAAAATGAAAGTGTTAGTTGCTCAGTCATGTCCAACTCTTTGTGATCCCATGGACTGTACAGCCTGCCAGGTTCTTCTACCCATAAGATTCTCTAGGCAAGAATACTGGAGTGGGCTGCCATTCCCTTCTCCAGGGGATCTTCCCTACCCAGCAATCAAACACAGGTCTTCCACATTGCAAACATATTTTTTACCATCTGAGCCACAGAAAGACATTTTACACCTGCAATTTCTATAAAATAGAGATAAACTCAAAGTAGAGCTAACCGTTCTGCTATGTGTCCTTACCCTGCAATCTGTGTGACTAAATATCACAAATAGGAACCTTCCAGGGCCAAAAAAAACACAACTGCTTCTGCACTCTAAATTCAAATGGTTGTCTATGATGGTTTTAAACCTGCAACTTTGTGTGTGTTAGTTGCTTAGTCGTGTCTGACTCTTTGCAACCCCATAGACTGTAGCCCATCAGGCCCCTCTGTCTATGGGATTCTCCAGGCAAGAACACTAGAGTCGATTGCCATTCTCTTCTCCATTTTCTTCTCCAGATAAAGTCTGTATCCTCCTAGAAAGGACAGGAAAAGACTTGTCTCCTCACTCAAGCCATTGTTTTCAGGGTCAAGAGTTTAAGAAGCTTAGCAGTAAAGCTTTTGATTTAGTGGTAAATTTTAGGGAACAGCAATTACTGATCACAGTAATTAGAACTGAAGCTTTTAAAATAAGAAGTAAATGACAAGAGGTCCCAGACTTAGACCTATATCAAAACAAAATTTTGTCTATGGTTACTTAACCAAGGAATTAATTGGAAGAAAGAGATTGGGAATTCTACTAAAATTTTGGACAGAAATTTGATGAAAATAATAAGAAAGAACAAGATAATACAAACCTCATTGATATATGGACCTGTAAAAAAACAATCATTTGGCTTCAGTTCCTTCTTCATCCTGCAGTACCTGGATCTAGGCAAGACAATACTTTGCCAACAAAGGTCCATCTAGTCAAGCCTATGGTTTTTCCAGTAGTCATGTGTGGATGTGAGTTGGACTATAAAGAAAGCTGAGCACCAAAGAGCTGATGCTTTTGAACTGTGGTGTTGGAAAAGACTCGAGAGTCCCTTGGACTGCAAGGAGATCCAAGCAGTCCATCTGAAAGGAAATCAGTCCTGAATATTCATTGGAAAGACTGATGCTGATGCTGAAACTCCAATACTTTGGCCACCTGATGTGAAGAACTGACTCACTAGAAAAGATCCTGACTCCGGGAAAGATTGAAGACGGGAAGAGAAGGGGACGACAGAGGATGAGATGGTTGGATAGCATCACTGACTCGATGGACATGAGTTTGAATAAGCTCTGGGTGTTGGTGATGGACAGGAAAGCCTGGCATTCCAGTTCATGGGGTTGCAAAGAGTCAGACACAACTGTGCCACTGAACTGAACTGATAAGAATATGTTATAATAATGCTTTTATATCATATACTAATAATTTTAAGAAGCATAGTATCAGATTATGATTTTAGAACAAAATCTTGGTTTTCTAGGCTATAATTTAATGAAAGTGATTATAGAATGTGTATGTGTGCCTGGTGTACACAAATGTGTGTATACATAAACCTAGACATAGAAAAATATATGCATCTCTGGATATGGTTGAGTATAAACATAAATTTAACAATTTGTTACAATTCCATTTGTTTTATTGGGAACTTTTCTGAACCCCAAGATTTTGCAAATTAAATAAATCTATTAGGCTGTCACAGCAGGTTTACTTTCTAAAGAAATGACAGGCTTGATTAGTAAGTATGCCCTTTATCTGTAAAGTTCTTATTTGTCTACCATTTCACAGCAAGCAATTCTGATGAATAGCACAATTAACCTTTCCATTATTAAAACAATTAATTGCAAAAATTAAAGACATGACAGAGACAAAATATTAATGCATAAATTATTAGGTTCAGAAATTATAATTATTAATCCATGTACTATAATTGTGGCACAAACAATGAACAATTATTATGCTAAAATCTATGATAAAAATTTTGCTTTTCACTTCCTTCCTTGGTCAAGATATGACTACTTCATGCTGGGCCTGAAGTCTAGAAGAGAATTAGTATCTTCTAGGTACTGCTGAATAATAAAAATAATAATAATAAAGAATTAATACTGATTAGATATAAACATAAAGACCTATACACACAAAAGTGTGCTTTTTAGAATAACAATCCTGAAATATATATATGCATGATGTTATACTGATGTCTACCCAAAAAGTTAGGAATATTTTTTCTTATGTTTGCCTCTATGAATCAGAATGTTTAAGCTACATTCACAATCGTGCCTTTTACTAGCCATATAGAGGCAATTTCTTTGAACTTCAGGTTTAAGAAAACAATATAGAACTTCTTTATTTGCTTTTCATTAGCTTTGTAATAAATAGGTAATATATGAGAAAGTAGTTTTAAATGTCAAAGTATCACACAAATCTGAACTACTATTATTTTATCAAAAAAATGGGTTCAGAATAATGTTCTACTCTGCACCACTCAAAATAGTAGCCACTATCCACTTGTGGTTGTTAAGTACTTGATATGTGATTGAGAAACAGAATTTTTGATTTAAAAAAAAATTATTTCATTTAAATGTAAGCAGCCAAGTGTATTGAACCCTCTATATACTTCTTGCTCTTTATCCAGGAATTGCTAAGTTTATCTGTCAGTTTTGAGACACTGATTGGACCACAATAACTAGTAGGTTGGATCATGTTTTTAGGGGGAGTACATTAACCAGTGTGCTACTCTTTCCAATACCCACTGTGATCCTTTTGCACCTACGAGAATTTTAAACAAAAGTAAGTTTTGGCTTTTCCTAAGTCTGTTGCTCATCGCACCATTTACCTCACAAAACTTTCACCTTGAATTCATTTGTACAAGGTGAAGATTTTTCCACCCCAGAACTAGACTTTTAGGTTTGAAAAGCTTAATACATGAAACTTAATTCCATACAGAAACAACTGTATAGGTCAACCTAAAATGCAAGAGGAATAACTATTTGCTTTATAGTAATATTCAAATACTTTTCAAGTCAGTCATGTAAAATGTAACAATTTTTTCAAAATGATACAGCAATCTTGCAATAATAACACTCGATAATTTGTTTTGTTAAAGGAAAATGGGATGATTGAGGATTTTGATTTAAACGCATGCTTGGAAACATAATAAGCTACAAAAACTATTTGAGGAGATAAAAGAGCTAAAGTATTACTTTTATATCTTCCAGATAAATAATAGACAGACAGGCAGTAAATAAATACTATTTCATTGATTCTCTGAAAGGAAAATTTTATATTGTACACAGAATACTCTTGAGTGCAAAAAGTTAAAGTAATGGGAATATTTGAAGATTTAACTCAGCATTTTGTGCTAATTACATATTATGGTCTAAACACATCTGTGTTGATTCAAAAGAATATTTATCTTTTAGGAAGATTTTCAAGTTTTGCATTTGTTTTGTCATTCTTGTAGCAGCAAATGTGAATATACAGGGTAGTTCATCAAGTAGATCAAGGGCACCCAAATTAATTAAAGAGAATATTCAATAGTCACCATGGGTTACATATGCAAATGACAAGATTTTGTTTCAAACAGAAATTATTAATATACTTAGGATGTCCTTTCCTGATGTGTGATCAAAAGCAGTTGTTATTCATCTCTAATTCAGGTGAAGTTTTGGGGAAGAGGCAAGAAACAGGTAGAACATATGGTTCCTGGGGCTTTCTGTTCAATGATGCACCTCAAGCACAGTGAAACTTTGATCTGCCTGACTTGGAGGAACTGGATGCTGAAAATCAGTGTTTGTTATTTCTTTTTAAGTAGAACAAATTGGCAAAAATATTTTTGAAGTGGACAGAACTTAAGAATAAATATGTTTTGTCATAGATTTCTCCTAAAACTAAGTTTAAAAGAGTAAAAGGAAATAGAACTCACATTTCTACTTATAAAATATTATTTATTCAATACACAAAGTCCTATTTAGATTAAGACTTTACTTTTAGTACTGTGGTAATTTAGAAATAAGACTAAGTATTTTAACCCATCTAAAGCATACCCTTATCTTAGATAACTCCTACCTGGCTTTGTGTGGTACACCTTTATCAAATTCCACTTTTTATACATTTAAAAGAGAAACATAATTCCACAGTGAAACTTTCAAACATTTTTAAAAATCACTTATATGCACCTCCTAGCCCATTCTTTTCTCAGAAATGAAACCTATCAAACTAAAAATAACTCTACCTGCCTCTAACTTATCATGGTGCCTTCAATGAAAATGTGAAAAAGTTTTCAGAATATAACTATGGTATCTCAACAGCATCATGTATTAGTAAGAGTGCAGAGTTCTCTAGAGAAACAAAATCAATAGGATGTAGAAGGACAGAGAGAGAGGGGGAAGAAAGGAGGGAGAAGAGAGAGAGAGATTTTTAAAAATTGGCTCAGGAGATGGTGGAGGCTTGGCAAGTCTACAAATTTGCAGAGTAGGCTGCCAGGCTGGAGACCTAGGGAAGAAGTGACGCTGTAGTTCAAGTCCAAAGATAATCTGCTGTCAGAATTCCCTTTCCTTTCAGAAATATCAGTCTTTTACTGTCAAGGCCTTCAACTAAATGGATAAAGTTTACCCATAGTATGAAAGGTAGTCTGCTTTACTTAAAAGTGAAAGTGAGAAAGTGAAGTTGCTCAGACATGTCCAACTCTTTGGGACCCCTTGGACTGTAGCCCACCAAGCTCCTCTGTTCATGGGATTCTCCAGGCAAGAATACTGGAGTGAGTTGCCATTTCCTTCTCCCGGGGATCTTTCCTATCCAGGGATTGAACCCAGGTCTCCCGCATTGCAAGCAGACGCTTTAACCTCTGAGCCACCAGGGAAGTCTGACTTAAATGTTAATTTAATCTACAAAAATGCCTTCAGAGAAACATCTAGAATAATATTTGAACAAATATCTGAGTACCAAGGGCTAAGTTGACACAAAATTAGTTATCACATATATAGAATATTTAAAGCCAAATAAGCCAGCTCTGCATGCGCCCCCCCCCCCAAAAAAAAAGTAGTTCATGTTATTTGAAAAGTTTTGGTAATCACTTTAAATTAGTTTTAAAAAATGTATGCCTTTCAGTTTCATAAAATGAGAAGTCACTCAGTTATGATCAATTGATAATCTTCTCAACTACAGGAAGAATTTACTAATACTTTCATAATCTTCTCTGAAACTCAGCCTGATTTCTGACATGTTTACTAAATGAATAAGGCAGTAAATCAACATTCTCAACATCATTAGTACATTTTCAATTTAATTAAATATGGTTAAATCTCAGGATAATTTTCTAAAATTCACTCTACTTACTAAGTTTGTCATAGTTGATCAAATTTTGATTTTGATATACCAGATTTATATTGAAAAGAAATAAGTAGGCATTATCAAACTAAGATTGTTCTAACTATAATTGAATATTAAATTTCTCAAATATTATCAAGTGCCTTATAAGACATTTTTGTATTGTTAGTCCTGTGTCCTGGTTCTAACATTGCATCCTCCACATGCACATAGCAAATGTCAATCACATATATTTATCCATGAGATTTTAGTTTGTAGTTTCACTAATAGGAAAACACATACTAAAAGATTTCAAAGAAGAATGTAACTCATTACAGGCAGCAGTTGAGAAATATGCCATGGTTAGCATTCTACAAATATGCAATCTTGTTATATTGTGAAATGCTATAATACTATGTCCTTTTCTAAAATACAGTTTACTAGAGCATGGCAGGAAGAAGGCAGGAGTCCAAAAACTGGAACAGGCAATTATATAATGTAAGTTATTTTTCTCATTTCTAAAATAAAAATTTCTTTGACTTCTAATCCAATCTTTATCATAATATGTCATGCCTAACACCCCTATGGACATAGAAAATTTAATAGTCATGCTTTACTGCATCCATCTATTTAATTGTTTTTCCTTGAATGGTTTTAAAAATTTAATTTGAGATTTTTCTAACAACTGAAATATATAGAAGTTTATTTCCTTTTTTTCCTTTGTAAGTCTTTAAAAATTTCTGTGTACAATAGTTTTAGCAGATGTTATGTAAGTAACATTGTTTCCATATTTATTATAGCTATTACATGTATATACTATAAATTTCAATTTGTTTGGAATTTTCAGGCAAGATTTGTAAGAACTATTTATCCAACTTCACAAAAACTCTATGTTGCACATAAATATAGCATTCCCTTCTTTCACTTGCCAAGTTTAAATACTTGAACATTGCAAATCTAGAATTTCACTTAAAATAACAGCCCCTTAAATATTCTACTATAATAAGTTGGTCATATCGGGAACCCAATTAATTTAAAAAGCAATATTTATTGAATCTAATTCTGTTTTATTAAATTTCATAGTAAAGCTTTCTCCCAAATCTTCAAATGTGGTTTGTACTTAGTTAGTGTATGAATTATAATGCTTTAATTTTCTCAGAATTTAGATCAATTTGTATTTCAAAATACAAAAAATTAGGAGATGATAAATCTAAGGCAATGGTTGAAAGACTATGCTGGCTCTAGTCCCATGGATGGAGGGGCCTGGTAGGCTGCAGTCCATGGGGTCGCTGAGAGTTGGACACGACTCAGTGACTTCGCTTTCACTTTTCACTTTCATGCATTGGAGAAGGAGATGGCAACCCACTCCGGTGTTCTTGCCTGGAGAATCCCAGGGATGGGGGAGCCTGGTGGGCTGCCGTCTATGGGGTTGCACAGAGTCGGACGTGACTGAAGCGACTTAGCAGCAGCAGTATTCATGATATTAATAGACTAAATTATTCCTAATTACTAAATTTATTGGAAATAAAATTAAGTTCTACTTATGTGTTAAATGCTGTTCTACACATTTAGTCTTTAATAAACTCAGTCAATATTTTTAGAATTACATACTATGTATGTAATTATGTATATAATATGTAACTGCATATTATGTATGTGTATATTTTTATGCAGGAGATGAAAAGACTGAACATCAACATTTTAGGAATCAGTAAACTAAAATGGATGAAAATGAGCAAATTTAATTAACATGACAATTATAACTACTACTGTTGGCAAGAATCCCTTGGAAGAAATAGAATAGCCCTCACCATCAACAAAAGAGTCCAAAATGCAGTGCTTCGGTGCAGTCTCAAAGACAACAAAATGATCTCCATTTTGTCTCCAAGGAAAATAATTCAACATCACAGTAATCCAACTCTATGCCTCAACCACTAATGCCAAAAAAAGTGAAGTCGAATGGTTCTATGAAGACCTAAAACACTTCCTAGAATTAACAACAAGAAAAGATATATTTTCATTACAGGGGATTGGAATGCAAAAGTAGAAAGTCAAGAGACACTCAGAATAACAGAAAAGTTTGGCCTTGTAGTACAAAATGAAGCAGAGCAAAGGCTAATGGATTTTCCCACGAGAACACACTGGTTATAGCAAACATTCCTTTCCAACAATCCAAGAGATGACTCTACACATGGACAGCAACAGATAGTCAGTACTGAAATCAGATTGAAAATATTCTTTGCAGCCAAAGATGAAGAATATCTATACAGTCAGCAAAAACAATCTGTGAGCTGACTAGAGCTCAGGTAATAAGCTACTTATTGAAAAATTCAGGCTTAAATTAAAGTAAGTAGGGAAGACCATTAGACCATTCAAGTATGACCTAAGTCAAACCCCTTATAATTATACAGTGAAGGTTACAAATAGATACAAGAGATTAGATCTGGTAGACAGAGTACATGAAGAAATATGGATGGAATTGTAATACTGTATAGGAGGCAGGGATTAAAACCATCCCCATGAAAAAGAAATGCAAAAAGGCAAAGTGGTTGTCTGAGGAGGCCTTACAAATAGCTGAGAAAAGAAGAGAAGCAAATGGCAAATGAGAAAGAGAAAGATACACTCAGATGAATGCAGAATTCCAGAGAAGAGCAAGGAGAGATAAGAACACCTTCTTAAATTAACAATGCAAAGAAATAGAGGAAAATAACAAAATGGGAAAGACTAGAGATCTCTCAAGAAAATTGGAAATACCAAGGAAATATTTCATGCAAAGAGGGGCAAAACAAAGGACAGAACTGGCAAGGACTTAACAGAAGTAGAAGAGATTAAGAAGAGGTGGCAAAAATACACAAAAGAACTATACAAAAAAGGTTTTAATGATCCAGAAAACCACAATGGTGTGGTCACTCACCTAGAGCCAAACATTCTGGAATGTGGACTCAAGTGGGGCATAAGAAACATTGCTATGAACAAAGCCAGTGGAGGTGATGAAATTTCAGTTGAGCTATTTTAAATCCTAAAAGATGATGCTGGTAAAGTGCTGCACTCAATACACCGGCAAATTTGGAAAACTCAGCAGTGGCCACAGGACTACAAAAGGTCAGTTGTCTTTCCAATCCCAAAGAAGGGTAATGACAAAATATGTTCAAACTACTGTACAATTGGGGACTTTTCATATATAAACAAGCAAATTATCAAAACCTTCAAGCTAGGCTTCAGCAGTACATGAACCAAGAACTTTCAGATGTACAAGCTGGGATCAAATTGCTAACATTGGCCAAAAAACCTCTACTGCTCATTGACTATGCTAAAGCCTTTGTGTGGGTCACAATAAACTGTGGAAAATTTTTAATGTAAAAGAGAATACTACACCACATTACCTGCTTCCTGAGAAACCTGTATGCAAGTCAAGAAGCAACAGCCAGAACCAGCCATAGAACAACAGACTGGTTTAAAATTGAGAAAGGAATACATCAAGGCTGTATATTGTCACCCTGCTTATTTAACTAATATGCAGAGTACATCATGCAAATACTGGGCAGGATGAATCACAAACCTGAATCCAGATTGTTGGGAGAAATATCAACAACCTCATATATACAGATGATAGTACTCTAATGGAGGACAGTGTATAGGAACTAAAAAGCCTGTTGATGAGGGTAAAAGAGGAGTGTGAAAAAGCTGGCTTAAAACTCGGCATTCAAAAAAACGAGAGCATGGCATCTGGTCACATCAATTTGTGGCAAATAGAAAGGGAAAAATTGGAAACAGTGACAGAATTTATTTTCTTGAGCTCCAAAATTACTGTGGTCAATGACTCAAGCCATGAAATTGAAAGACGCTTGCTCCTTGGGGAAAACACTACAACAAACCTAGACAGTGTATTAGAAACAAAAGATATTACTTTGCTGACAAATGTCTGTACAGTCAAAGTTATGGTTTTTCCAGTAGTCGTGTATGGATGTGATAGCTGGACCATAAAGAAGGCTGAGTGCTGAAGAAACAATGCTTTTGAACTGTGTTTTTTGGAGAAGACTGGAGAGTCACTTGGACTGCAGGGAGATCAAACCAGTCAGTCCTAAAGGAAATCAACCCTGAATATTCACTGGAAGGACTGATGTTGAAGCCGAAACTCCAATACTGTGGCCACCTGATACAAAGAGCTGACTCACTGGAAAAGAACCCTGATGCTAGGAAAGATTGAAGGCAGGAGGAGAAAGGGACAACAGAGGATGAGATGGTTGAATGGTACCACTCAATGGATACATGTTTGAGCAAACTCTGGGGGACAGTGATGGACAGGGAAGCCTGGCATGCTGCAGTCCATGGGGTTGCAAAGAGCTGGACATGACTGAGCAACTGAGCATGCATAATAATTATATATATCATTCATTATATATCTGTATGAATCTGTAATACATCATGCTAACCAATATTTCTCATCATGCAGCTTTGTTTTGCAACTATTGATAGTACATTATCTCCAGATTTTTATTTTGCTCATGTCTTTGAACACCTAACCTAAGTTTCTTTGGTAACTCTAGTGGGTTGCTCTATTAACGTGGTTACACTGAAAACCAGTTTTCCCAGAATCTCCTTCCCTATATGATTTCAAGTTTGAGACTGATGAAAGTAAAGTTGCAAGCAATTTGCCAAGCAGAAATGAAACAGCAGTCACAATACAGCAGAGATACAGGAAGTGCCAGAGGTTTGTCCAGGATTTCCGATCTCCTGAACAGCTCTTCTTCTCAAATGTGATCCTTACTGACCAACCATAATGACAGGATCCCTATCCTACAGCTTGGTTGTAAACTCAAGGAGCTGGTAGCCAGGAAGATTAGTAAACTTATGTAGACCTCCTGGAATCATCTTTTCCAACTCTTCTGTGTTTTGTAAAGAAGCAAAGCAAACACTAATAACAGAAAATAGCTGAATTCTTCTAGGCCTTCTCAAATCTTGAAAGAAAAATTCTTCGTAATATTAAAGCCCAAATTTTTGGATAAGTAGCTAAGAGAATGCAAACCAAAAAGCAGGGATTATTTGAACTAGAAAGTGTCTGAATGAGAGAAGACCAAAGTTGAGTTTATTTTGAAGCTGGGGAGTCACAGTGCGATTCTTCAAAAGCAGGGAATACACCAAAGGATTAGTTAGATACAGCTCACTTAGATCAGGTTTTTACATTTTCAGGGGAATGAACATCTTAGTTTTAATGTAGCACAGCTATTAATTAGAGGCACAGGATTTAAGAAGCTAAGAGTTTTGACTTAGCTACAGGAAGTAGCAACGGGTAGTCTCCAGCAGCATGAGGCAAATACTGCAACCACTCAGGCAAAGAGAAAGGCCAACAGAGGTTGAAAGGTTTTAGCAGGCTTCTGATGACTGGACATTTTATTTCACAACACTACCTCTGAAGAGCAGAGAATTTGTTTAAGAAGTGCTTAAAAACAATGCCTATATTTTTATGCACAGTTCTTTGCAATGCTTAAAAATCCAATTACAACTAGCAGCAACTTATGAAAGGTGACAAGAAAGTAGAACTTGGAGTGAAAAGTTTTGCATTTTGTTTGGTTTGCATTTAATTTACCACACAAATACATAAACTTCACATTGGAAAGAAAATAATGAAAAATCCATACATGGAGTTTATTTATTATATTAATTGAAAACAAGTTACAGATGACTAAGGATTCAAGTTAATAAATCCTTCATAAGTGTGTACTATGTTCTATGCACTGCTTTAGATTCTAGAAATGTTATAAAATCAAAAAATCAAAACATTTAGTTTGTTAAAAACTATCACTCTATCTGTATGTTCTAATCTCAATTCATAAGGTGAGACAAAATTTAGTAATTTAATAATTTATATTCTGTAGTATATAGTTACTAAAGTGAATACTCAAGAGTTATAAAAATAATTCTGTGATAAAACAAGTCAAAATTATGAGAGTTTTTGGTTGTTCTATCTTCTTTATCAACCAGAGGAATACTGGTAAAATCTCATTATAGAAAATTAAATATGGAGCATAATTCTATGACCAACCTAGACAACATATTAAAAGCAGAGACATTACTTTGACAAAAAAGGTCCATCTAGTCGGAGCTATGGTTTTTCCATAGTCATGTATGGATGTGAGAATTGGGCTATAAAGAAAGCTGAGTGCCAAAGAATTGATGCTCTTGAACTGTGGTGTTGGAGAAGACTCTTGAGAGTCCCTTGGATTGCAAGGAGATCCAACCAGTCCATCCTAAAGGAGATCAGTCCTGAGTGTTCATTGGAAGGACTAATGTTGAAGCTGAAACTCCAATACTTTGGCCACCTGATGCGAAGAGCTGACTCACTTGAAAAGACCCTGATGCGGGGAAAGATTGAAGGCAGGAGGAGAAGGGGACGACAGAGGATGAGATGGTTGGATGGCATCACCAACTTGATGGACATGAGTTTGAGCAAGCTCCAGGAGTTGGTGATACACAGGAAAGCCTGGCATGCTACAGTCCATGGGGTCTCAAAGAGTCGGACATGACTGAGTGATTGAACTGAACTGATGGTCATTTAAGTTTAAAAGCTCCTCTATGTTGGGAAGGTTTAAATCATACTAAAAATGATCAACCTGGTAATTATGAGACAAGACTGGGTGTTTTATGAATTATGCCTATTATTACCCTTAGAGAGAGTGATTGGTATGGAATTCAGTGGATTTGTGGCACTAATTTATGGCCTTGACATCTACAGGGAAGAATATGAAGGTGTAGCCTGGTATTCCCATGAATTTAAGGTCATACATGTTAACAAATTAGAGGTAACCCCAAACAATCTACCACTAGTATGATCTCAATGGGTCAAAGATCTGTATTCTACTGGTTTGATCATTCAACAGCTTTTTGTACGTGTGTACGTGTGCCTTCAGTACAAAAGATCTGTATTCTACTGGTTTGATCATTCAACAGCTTTTTGTACGTGTGTACGTGTGCCTTCAGTACAAAAGATCTGTATTCTACTGGTTTGATTTTAAGGTCATACATGTTAACAAATTAGAGGTAACCCCAAACAATCTACCACTAGTATGATTTCAATGGGTCAAAGATCTGTATTCTACTGGTTTGATCATTTAACAGCTTTTTGTACGTGTGCCTTAGAGGATGTAATTGGCCATATCTAACAACTTTCATAAGCTTTAAATGATAATAATTGGGCTATTAGCTACCCCAAACAATCTACCACTAGTATGATTTCAGTGGGTCAAAGATCTGTATTCTACTGGTTTGATCATTTAACAGCTTTTTGTACGTGTGCCTTAGAGGATGTAATTGGCCATATCTAACAACTTTCATAAGCTTTAAATGATAATAATTGGGCTATTAGCCTATTGAATTCTGAGATCTCTATGATGAGAAAGGCAGTGCTCCACAACTGCAAAGCCTTACAGTATCTCAGGGAGATGTCTGTGTTATAATTCAAAATGAATGCTATACTTTCATACCTGATAAATCCTTTAGTGTAACACATTTGATGAACCACATGAAAAATCAAATTTCTGCTTTAAGTGACCCATTCCCTAGTCTTCATGATCTTAAAAAAATAAATAATAAAACTGGTTTGGTGTGGAAGGCTAATGGTAAAAAATTAAAGTATTTACCTTTAATTCCATTAATATTATTAACTATACCATTTGTATTTGCTTGTTTTACAAGATTGTTATTTCTTGTATTACCAAGTGTATGACTGAGCCTCCAATGAAAATAATGATGACTAGACTTGAAGCAGTTAATCAAATGTATAGCTCAATATATGATCAATGATTGTAATAGTATAACTCTGGATATGGAAAGATGCAAAGAAAGGGGAACACTTTCCTGGATGATAACTAGAAGATAGGTGTCCAGAGATCTTTGACCATTAACACTTAGTCCAATAATAGCACATTGAATGGCCTATCAACAAAAACTTTCTCCAGAACTGGGGACGAGCTTTCCCAGCAACACAGTACAAAATGGTCATGAAATGTCCTCCAAAGCATGGTTGGATTTATGACCACAAGAGGGTTGTGTCAACCACAAATTGGCACTTACCAAGAGCATTACCCACGACTGAACAACAAAGGCATTTACCATCTGCCTATGGAGATTGAAACCCATGGTGCTATAGCTGTCGATCTTCAACAACCCCTGAGGGAGTTCAGGATGGGGTGAGGCACTCTGTGCTCCAGGGAATCTGGTAGGATGGGTTTTAGATAGTTGGATATTTTTAGGAACAGATTTTATGATCATTCCTTGCATCTCCTCATATCTAGAGAAGCACTAAATCCCTTCACGGTGACAGCAGACCCTCATGACTAACAACAACAACAACAAAAACCCTTTTGTAAAATGAGTATTTCATGGTATGGAATCCCCCTTCATCAAAACCTTATATATTGACCTTCCCCCACCCCTGCTTTGGAGCAGTCTCTCAGAGCTACCTGAGATGCTGCCTCCCAGGCTGCAGTCCTCATTTTGCCCCCAATAAAACTTAACTCAAAACTCTCAAGTTGTAAATCTTTTTTAGTCCACAGTATTCAGGACTGATTTCCTTTAGGATTGACCGGTTTGTTCTCATATACATGTTATTAAATTTAGTTTTGATTTCCTTCTATTAATCTGTCTCATGCCAGTTGAATTATTAAACCAGGCAGAAGAATCTGAAAGGGGAGAGGAGAATTTCTTCCTCTTTAATTTTGTCTCCTCTGTATGTCAGCTTTCTTTTCTTTTATGTTGTTCTATATTCTTTTAAGTTATACTAGATATTTGTTCTCCTGAGGGTTTGTTCTTGGCTCTCAGAACACTTTATCTAAATGGTTTTAACTCACCTATTTACCCTGACAAATTCCAAACTACCTGCCACCCCTGAAATCTCTTATGCTCCCCACCTAGTTTTCGGGCTGCTCACAGTGCTGTCTAAAAACTCAGTTAGTCCCCAAATTTAATTTTTTCCCTTGAATCTTATTAGTCTTCTTCTCCATTGTATTAGTGATCATTTTTATTACTATTTCTTTGGTTTTCTAACCTATAAACACTGATATAACATTTTTTTCTGCCCTGTACTAACCAGTAGTATGGCCTCACAGATAAGATGAACTCTGAGCAGAGATATGAGTAAACAAGGGAGGAAGTAATACCTGTATCTATGGGTAAAGCGTTTTAGCCAGAGAGTGAGAGAGGAAGAAGAACAAAGGGTTGAAGGCACTAGTGTGTCTTAGGAATGCCAAGGAGGTCAGTGTGAGCAGTCAGAAGCAGTGAGAGAGAAAATGTTAGAAGAAAGGACACGCAGTCCACAGAAAACTTCAGGTCTTACACATCTATTCATTTTCTGCCTGAGCCTGAAAAGCAGAACGGCTGCAAATGGGCATGCATTTACATAATCGTTTTGCTTTGTGCCTTTCTTCCTGGGTGACCTAGAATGCCTTTGCTTAAAAAAAAAAAGGAAAAAAAGCCCTCAATACTAGGTCTCAAGCTTCCCTGGTAGCTCAGCTGATAAAGAATCCTCCTGCAATACAGAAGACCCTGGTTCAATTCCTGGGTTGGGAAGATCCCCTGGAGAAGGGATAGCCTACCCAGGCCAGTATTCTTTGCTTCCCTGCTGGCTCAGATGGCAAAGAATCTGCCTGCAATGTGGGAGATCTGGGTTTGATTCCTGCTTTGAGAAGATCCCCTGAAGGAGGGCATGGCAACTTACTCCAGTATTCTTACCTGGAGAATCCCCATGGACAGAGGAGCCTGGCAGGGTTGCAACGAGTCAGATCTGACTGAGAAACTAGGCACAGCACCCAGCACAGTAAACAGCAATGAAGGTTACTGGGTTTTTTGTTGGCTTTTTCCCAGTCTTCAGATACAAACAAAATGTTGAATTGTGAACTAACAAAGTTGAGTGTAGTGTTGTTAACAATGTATGTAATGATCTATGTGGAATATTAACAGACAAGGAAAAATTACGGTGTTTGGATTTCTTCCAATTTCTCCTACAGTAGTGTCAAATAGATGAGAGGGACAACTTGGGAAGATGATAGTGGAAGGAAGTTATGAATTTATTTTCGTAGAATATCCTGAAAATACCCTTAAATGCTCTCTCTGGATTGCCTCAATGATAATTTTGCTAGAGATCAGGAATTTCTTTCACATCATACCTATTAGCTAGTAACTTCTTTCCTGGAAGAAAAACTGAAAATTTCTCCAGGAAGCTCATAAAGTCAGCTGGTTTCTAACACTCGGCTAGCTGACACCAAAAGCAATTTGTCCCCTCACTAACAAGTCCCTCTTATGCATGCCTTAATAAAAGAGAAAACAACAGGAAGTCTGATTTCCTTTTCTGGAATATACCTTCAGGAGGCCTGCCAAGAAGAGCACTGCCGTCCTTTCATGAGTCTCTGTGCAGAGGATGAGACTGGGGGCAGAGGGCGCAATCACTTCTTGCAGACTCCTGATTTGTTGTCTCTTATAAAATTTGTTCCTTATTCTGTGTGACACTCTGTCCTGCCACGTGTCAACCCGAGAAGGAAGCAGTCTCATATAAATATTGAATTTTAATTCCCACAAATCTTTGTAAAATCTCCCTTTTGTTGAGTCAGACTTGATCTTGGATATCGACTTGATTTCTATGGAATGAAGAAATGCCAGGAGGATAATTACACTTTCTAACTGTCTATAGCAAATTGATCTGTATTCCATAGATTTACATTCCTCTGTACAGGTAGGGACTGTGGCTATAGAAGGCTGGAGGTTTGGGGAGGAATCCTCCCCAGGGACTCGTACCATCCTTCATGTAAGCTTTCAAAATGATATAGGCTTAGCTGAGACTATTACTCTGATTCATCACACAATCACATTTAAGAATTAAAATTGCAAGTAAATCAGAGATATGGTAAAATGAGAGGTTCCTGAAGGAAAAGGAAACGTCCTTTGATATTTCCAAGGACACTCCCTCTGCTATGTTCTAAGCCACACCAATTTGACAATGCTTTCTATAGTTAATAATAAAGCAGAAGCCTACACAAAGCCACCACTGAGAACCCCTTTATCTACATTGTTCAGCTGTCTTCATATGCCTTTCCTTGATGGTTTTGAATAGAAAACATCCCTTGCTACGATAGACCACAATAGTTTCTTATTTTTTAATAGGGAGCAAGTTCTGCCTTTCTGCCTCTGCTACTATACTCTGAATAATTTCATCTCAAAATGTTCTTTGTTGACTATAGAGGCAGTGAAAAATTTCATTTTACTGTCTAGTAGCAAAACCTATAGTTCTTTGCCACACTTCTTTCTGTAGTAAGTGTTTTATATCCTCACAATAATGGAATATTTTTCATACCTAAACAATCCACTGTGTAATATATAATATACAAAATGATAGGCTATATATAGACAGAGAGAGATAGATAGATATAAGCATACTCTTTGTACATATAGTTTCTACAGGTAAGTTTGTACCCAAGAGTTACTTACAATAGAGATAAGGACAGCCTAAAACTTTTAAATTTCTTATTTGCGTAATGCAATAAAATGATTTTAAAATTGCTAACACCCTGCCCAGGTATGATCAATCACTGCTAACCTGCCTACAACTTAGTAAATTATGAATCTGAAGAGATTACAACTGTCATCTTCATCTCTTGCACTGACAAGAGATTCATATTTCAAATCTGGGCTATCTTTGCATACAATTCAGTGTTATATTGTCCTGCCACCTACTAATCATGATTTGGAAAGATGATGAGTCTTCCAAATGCAAACATACATTTTCCTCTTATCACAGCAGCACAGTTCACTTTAGCAGAGTTAAGGTAGCATCAGTATTTCCATTATAAACTCCTGATTTCAAGGGGTTATGTTATGAAAGTCTGAAGTAGGAAGAAATATGTCATATGCAGTATGTTCTGGAATACTTAATAAAGTAACACTGTACTAAAAAATCTTAAGTCTGAAATTGTGTCTTTTAAATACATTTTTGTGACTGAAAACTCAGTAAATTATTTTCATCTTACAAATGATATTGCTTTCCTCATCACAAAACATGAAATTATTTATGAAAGGTAGTTTTGGAACAAAATAGATGGCATTGAACAATAAATCAAAGTTAAACATTATATCTTTCTATATCATGTGGGTCAATATTTGATCCAAATATAACCAACGAACTGTATCCTCCAACCAAAGCAGATGTCCTGGGATCCAGGACATGATCCAGCCCATGATCCAGCCCATGATCTATGCTGGCCGATGAGAATGAAGTCCAATAATTTGGGGATGAGTCTAGAAAGGTGTCCAAATCTTTACTGTGAGACATGAGCCTCAGAGAAATTGATGTTGGAGCTCCTGTAGGCATCTTTACATCCAGAGAAGAGAGATTGGAACCGGCAGATGTGACGATGTGCAGCTCTAGGTTTAGGCCAGCACAAAGTGAGGCAGATTCCAGAGAAAATTAGTCCTAATGGCATCATTTGAGTCCTCAAAGTCATCATTTCTAACTGCAACTCCACATATGGATGTTTTCATTACATGACCTGATAAACTCAATTTGTTCTCTCCCTTTCCCTCCCTCCCTCCTTTCTTAAACCATAAAGTTAGTTTTTTGTTTTTGTTTTTTTTTCTGTGACCTACAGCTAAATGTCTCTTAATTGATACAGCATCCTAATCCATCTCTTCCATTTGGGCTCTAGGCTCTTTCAGTTTAGTTCAGTTCAGTCACTCAGTCATGTTAGGCTCTTTAATCATCTGGAATTTTCTTACCTGACTCATCTTCCTAGGAGCATACTTAATCATGTCATTCTCTGTTTAAAAAAAAAAAAGAGTAAGGAAAAAATACACCACCTCCAACAAAGCCCACTGCATCAAGTCTAAAGCCAGATTCTNCAGTCATGTTAGGCTCTTTAATCATCTGGAATTTTCTTACCTGACTCATCTTCCTAGGAGCATACTTAATCATGTCATTCTCTGTTTAAAAAAAAAAAAGAGTAAGGAAAAAATACACCACCTCCAACAAAGCCCACCGCATCAAGTCTAAAGCCAGATTCTAAAGCCTTCCTTTGTACCTCACAAAATATGCAAGCTTATTCCAAGCAATCTGTATACAAGTTCCAGTTAAAAAAATATTTCTTTTCTTCTCACTTTGTTTAAACTCCATGTTTCTGTTCATATTTCCTATTCCTGGAATGACCTATATTATCCTCTTCACATACAGAAACTCTTCTTAAATTTTAAGGACCTATATTCTCTAAGCCTTTCTCAAATATTACATTTCAATGATCTTCAGCTCCTTCTAATTTTGATTGTCTGTTTATGGTCTATATCTTTGCACTAAATATTTACTTACATTTCTATATAATGTTTTTCCTGAATCCAGTGACCATGTTTTGATAATTAATTTAAATGCCTATATTAGGTGGAGAAGGAAATGGCAACCCACTCCAGTGTTCTTGCCTGGAGAATCCCAGGGACGAGGGAGCCTGGTGGGCTGCCGTCTATGGGGTCGCACAGAGTCGGACACGACTGAAGCGACTTGGCAGCAGCAGGTAAGACTCTTACTTTAGGTAATAGGATTCACCTTAAACAAGAGAGGAAACAATTCTGTAAGGGTTATAAAATGTTTAAAGGAAGGCAGGGAAGGTAATTCAAGGCTAAGAAAGCTGTACAAAAAAACTTTCTTACTTATTCAACAGTCTGCTTTCCCAAGCCCAAGTCACTTTGCTAAATCTTCACAAGTAATCATTTCTTTGTCCAAAAATGATAGCACTGTTTGGCCACTTCGAGGGTTCCATTTCTATGAGATTTCCAGGCATTGAATTAAATTGTCTTTTATTTTTCCCTCTCCTGTTAAGCTATCTTGTATCAATTTATTTATTATATCATCCAAAAGAACTCATAAGAGATGGGGGGAAATCCCCCCTTCCCTAACAGAAGCTATAACCTAAGATGGGAGGTGTGGAGCCTAATGAAATGTTTGGCTTCCTATTCCAAGCAGACCAAGAGAAATGATCACAACTCTCAGAGTAGTGGCAGAAGACTGAAACTGATCGATGCTGCAATGATCTGATGATCAAGTAGCACATGCCTAGAGGGAGCATCAGGAATAAGAGCTCATGGAACCAAGACTACACTCAGGGCTCCAAAACCTCCTGTACAGGGTGTTCTTGCCTGGAGAATCCCAGGAAAGGGGGAGCCTGGTGGGCTGCCGTCTATGGGGTCGCACAGAGTCGGACACAGCTGAAGCGACTTAGCAGCAGCAGCAGCAGAAAAAGTTAAACAAATGGATAAAATTTATAGTGCTAATGTAATTCATACTAACTTGCTAAGTACAGGAAGAAGAAAATCAAAGAAAAAGAAGAGGAGGGAGATGAGGAGAAAAGGAGGAATAAGAAGAAATACAATTGCCTTGCATATGAAAACATGTGCCCTGTTCCCTTCCCACATCCAAGGGATACCCTAGTTCATTGGTTCTCATACTATGACCCATAAACCCACATTTGTCTGCTAATCACTAGCAGATGCAGTGATGTGAAAATGCAGAACAAATCTAGCTTTATAAGTAAAAATGCCATGCTGATCTACATAAATGATAATAAGCTTTTTAAAGAATAATATCTGAGAAGTAACAGAAACCCAGAGTCTTCAGTTCAGTTCAGTTCATTCATTCAGTTGTGTCCAACTTTATGCAACACCATAGACTGGAGCACACAAGGCCTCCCTGTCCATCACCAACTCCCTGAGTTTGCTCAAACTCATGTCCATCCAGTCATTGATGCCATCCAACCATCTCATCCTCTGATGTCTCCTTCTCCTCCTACCTTCAATCTTTCCCAGCATCAGGGTCTTTTCCAACGAGTCAGTTCTTTGCAGCAGGTGGCTAAAGTATTGGAGTTTCAGCTTCAGCATCAGTCCTTACAATGAATATTCTGGACTCATTTCCTTTAGGATGGACTGGTTGGATCTCCTTGCAGTCCAAGGGACTCTCAAGAGTCTTATCCAACACCACAGTTCAAAAGCATCAATTCTTCAGTATTCAGCTTTTCTATGGTCCAACTCTCACATCCATACATGACTACTGGAAAAATCATAGCTTTGACTAGATGGACTTTTGTTGGCAAAATAATGTCTCTGCATTTTAATACGCTATCTAGGTTGGTCATAGCTTTTCTCCTAAGGAGCAAGCGTCTTTTAATTTCATGGCTGCAGTCACCATCTGCAGTGATTTTGGAGCCTGAGAAAATGAAGTGTTTCACTGTTTCCATTGCTTCTCTGTCTATTTGCCATGAAGCGATGGGACCGGATGCCATGATTTTAGTTTTCTGAATGATGACTTAGCTTGGTGTCTTAGCTTGGTCTATATAACCAAAAATACCATAAGCTGGGTGGTTTAAATAATAGACATTTACCATTTACAATTCTAGAGGCTGGGAAGCCCAAAATCAGGGTGCCACAATGGTTGAGCTTTCTTCCTGGCCTGCAGTTGACTGCTTTCTTGATGTATTCTTATAGAGCATAGAGAGCTCCTCCTCTTCTTATAAGGCCATTCATGAATCTCATCTGGAGGCCTTCACTCTCATGATCTCATCTAAACCAAGTTATCTGCCGAAGGCCCCACCTCCTAAAGCCACCGTATGCTAGGGCTTCAACGTATGAATTTGGAGGAGACACAAGCATTCAGTTTATAAGATTCAGATTTTTTCTGTGAATTCATAATGCAGAATCTCAATATTAATTATTTAAATTATTTTTCTTAATGTAAATAAATATTTTTCATTACATATTTGAAAAGTAAAGAAAAGGAAGAATAAAATAATCTTTAATAGTCATGTATCTGTCTCTTATACACATCTAGATGTGTATAAGAGACAGGTGTTATATTGTCCTGCCACCTACTAATCATGATTTGGAAAGATGATGAGTCTTCCAAATGCAAACATACATTTTCCTCTTATCACAGCAGCACAGTTCACTTTAGCAGAGTTAAGGTAGCATCAGTATTTCCATTATAAACTCCTGATTTCAAGGGGTTATGTTATGAAAGTCTGAAGTAGGAAGAAATATGTCATATGCAGTATGTTCTGGAATACTTAATAAAGTAACACTGTACTAAAAAATCTTAAGTCTGAAATTGTGTCTTTTAAATACATTTTTGTGACTGAAAACTCAGTAAATTATTTTCATCTTACAAATGATATTGCTTTCCTCATCACAAAACATGAAATTATTTATGAAAGGTAGTTTTGGAACAAAATAGATGGCATTGAACAATAAATCAAAGTTAAACATTATATCTTTCTATATCATGTGGGTCAATATTTGATCCAAATATAACCAAAGAACTGTATCCTCCAACCAAAGCAGATGTCCTGGGATCCAGGACATGATCCAGCCCATGATCCAGCCCATGATCTATGCTGGCCGATGAGAATGAAGTCCAATAATTTGGGGATGAGTCTAGAAAGGTGTCCAAATCTTTACTGTGAGACATGAGCCTCAGAGAAATTGATGTTGGAGCTCCTGTAGGCATCTTTACATCCAGAGAAGAGAGATTGGAACTGGCAGATGTGACGATGTGCAGCTCTAGGTTTAGGCCAGCACAAAGTGAGGCAGATTCCAGAGAAAATTAGTCCTAATGGCATCATTTGAGTCCTCAAAGTCATCATTTCTAACTGCAACTCCACATATGGATGTTTTCATTACATGACCTGATAAACTCAATTTGTTCTCTCCCTTTCCCTCCCTCCCTCCTTTCTTAAACCATAAAGTTAGTTTTTTGTTTTTGTTTTTTTTTCTGTGACCTACAGCTAAATGTCTCTTAATTGATACAGCATCCTAATCCATCTCTTCCATTTGGGCTCTAGGCTCTTTCAGTTTAGTTCAGTTCAGTCACTCAGTCATGTTAGGCTCTTTAATCATCTGGAATTTTCTTACCTGACTCATCTTCCTAGGAGCATACTTAATCATGTCATTCTCTGTTTAAAAAAAAAAAAGAGTAAGGAAAAAATACACCACCTCCAACAAAGCCCACTGCATCAAGTCTAAAGCCAGATTCTCAAGCCTTCCTTTGTGCCTCACAAAATATGCAAGCTTATTCCAAGCAATCTGTATAAAAGTTCCAGTTAAAAAAATATTTCTTTTCTTCTCGCTTTGTTTAAACTCCATGTTTCTGTTCATATTTCCTATTCCTGGAATGACCTATATTATCTTCTTCACATACAGAAACTCTTCTTAAATTTTAAGGACCTATATTCTCTAAGCCTTTCTCAAATATTACATTTCAATGATCTTCAGCTCCTTCTAATTTTGATTGTCTGTTTATGGTCTATATCTTTGCACTAAATATTTACTTACATTTCTAGATAATTTTTTTCCTGAATCCAGTGACCATGTTTTGATAATTAATTTAAATGCCTATATTAGGTAAGATTCTTACTTTAGGTAATAGGATTCACCTTAAACAAGAGAGGAAACAATTCTGTAAGGGTTATAAAATGTTTAAAGGAAGGCAGGGAAGGTAATTCAAGGCTAAGAAAGCTGTACAAAAAAACTTTCTTACTTATTCAACAGTCTGCTTTCCCAAGCCCAAGTCACTTTGCTAAATCTTCACAAGTAATCATTTCTTTGTCCAAAAATGATAGCACTGTTTGGCCACTTCGAGGGTTCCATTTCTATGAGATTTCCAGGCATTGAATTAAATTGTCTTTTATTTTTCCCTCTCCTGTTAAGCTATCTTGTATCAATTTATTTATTATATCATCCAAAAGAACTCATAAGAGATGGGGGGAAATCCCCCCTCCCCTAACAGAAGCTATAACCTAAGATGGGAGGTGTGGAGCCTAATGAAATGTTTGGCTTCCTATTCCAAGCAGACCAAGAGAAATGATCACAACTCTCAGAGTAGTGGCAGAAGACTGAAACTGATCGATGCTGCAATGATCTGATGATCAAGTAGCACATGCCTAGAGGGAGCATCAGGAATAAGAGCTCATGGAACCAAGACTACACTCAGGGCTCCAAAACCTCCTGTACAGGGTGTTCTTGCCTGGAGAATCCCAGGAAAGGGGGAGCCTGGTGGGCTGCCGTCTATGGGGTCGCACAGAGTCGGACACAGCTGAAGCGACTTAGCAGCAGCAGCAGCAGAAAAAGTTAAACAAATGGATAAAATTTATAGTGCTAATGTAATTCATACTAACTTGCTAAGTACAGGAAGAAGAAAATCAAAGAAAAAGAAGAGGAGGGAGATGAGGAGAAAAGGAGGAATAAGAAGAAATACAATTGCCTTGCATATGAAAACATGTGCCCTGTTCCCTTCCCACATCCAAGGGATACCCTAGTTCATTGGTTCTCATACTATGACCCATAAACCCACATTTGTCTGCTAATCACTAGCAGATGCAGTGATGTGGAAATGCAGAATAAATCTAGCTTTATAAGTAAAAATGCCATGCTGATCTACATAAATGATAATAAGCTTTTTAAAGAATAATATCTGAGAAGTAACAGAAACCCAGAGTCTTCAGTTCAGTTCAGTTCATTCACTCAGTTGTGTCCAACTTTATGCAACACCATAGACTGGAGCACACAAGGCCTCCCTGTCCATCACCAACTCCCTGAGTTTGCTCAAACTCATGTCCATCCAGTCATTGATGCCATCCAACCATCTCATCCTCTGATGTCTCCTTCTCCTCCTACCTTCAATCTTTCCCAGCATCAGGGTCTTTTCCAACGAGTCAGTTCTTTGCAGCAGGTGGCTAAAGTATTGGAGTTTCAGCTTCAGCATCAGTCCTTACAATGAATATTCTGGACTCATTTCCTTTAGGATGGACTGGTTGGATCTCCTTGCAGTCCAAGGGACTCTCAAGAGTCTTATCCAACACCACAGTTCAAAAGCATCAATTCTTCAGTATTCAGCTTTTCTATGGTCCAACTCTCACATCCATACATGACTACTGGAAAAATCATAGCTTTGACTAGATGGACTTTTGTTGGCAAAATAATGTCTCTGCATTTTAATACGCTATCTAGGTTGGTCATAGCTTTTCTCCTAAGGAGCAAGCGTCTTTTAATTTCATGGCTGCAGTCACCATCTGCAGTGATTTTGGAGCCTGAGAAAATGAAGTGTTTCACTGTTTCCATTGCTTCTCTGTCTATTTGCCATGAAGCGATGGGACCGGATGCCATGATTTTAGTTTTCTGAATGATGACTTAGCTTGGTGTCTTAGCTTGGTCTATATAACCAAAAATACCATAAGCTGGGTGGTTTAAATAATAGACATTTACCATTTACAATTCTAGAGGCTGGGAAGCCCAAAATCAGGGTGCCACAATGGTTGAGCTTTCTTCCTGGCCTGCAGTTGACTGCTTTCTTGATGTATTCTTATAGAGCATAGAGAGCTCCTCCTCTTCTTATAAGGCCATTCATGAATCTCATCTGGAGGCCTTCACTCTCATGATCTCATCTAAACCAAGTTATCTGCCGAAGGCCCCACCTCCTAAAGCCACCGTATGCTAGGGCTTCAACGTATGAATTTGGAGGAGACACAAGCATTCAGTTTATAAGATTCAGATTTTTTCTGTGAATTCATAATGCAGAATCTCAATATTAATTATTTAAATTATTTTTCTTAATGTAAATAAATATTTTTCATTACATATTTGAAAAGTAAAGAAAAGGAAGAATAAAATAATCTTTAATAGTCATGTATCTGTCTCTTATACACATCTAGATGTGTATAAGAGACAGGTGTTATATTGTCCTGCCACCTACTAATCATGATTTGGAAAGATGATGAGTCTTCCAAATGCAAACATACATTTTCCTCTTATCACAGCAGCACAGTTCACTTTAGCAGAGTTAAGGTAGCATCAGTATTTCCATTATAAACTCCTGATTTCAAGGGGTTATGTTATGAAAGTCTGAAGTAGGAAGAAATATGTCATATGCAGTATGTTCTGGAATACTTAATAAAGTAACACTGTACTAAAAAATCTTAAGTCTGAAATTGTGTCTTTTAAATACATTTTTGTGACTGAAAACTCAGTAAATTATTTTCATCTTACAAATGATATTGCTTTCCTCATCACAAAACATGAAATTATTTATGAAAGGTAGTTTTGGAACAAAATAGATGGCATTGAACAATAAATCAAAGTTAAACATTATATCTTTCTATATCATGTGGGTCAATATTTGATCCAAATATAACCAACGAACTGTATCCTCCAACCAAAGCAGATGTCCTGGGATCCAGGACATGTGATCCAGCCCATGATCTATGCTGGCCGATGAGAATGAAGTCCAATAATTTGGGGATGAGTCTAGAAAGGTGTCCAAATCTTTACTGTGAGACAGGAGCCTCAGAGAAATTGATGTTGGAGCTCCTGTAGGCATCTTTACATCCAGAGAAGAGAGATTGGAACTGGCAGATGTGACGATGTGCAGCTCTAGGTTTAGGCCAGCACAAAGTATGTGTATAAGAGACAGACCTAAAATCTTATGTTTCTACTATCCCATTGCAATCCATCTTAAAATAATTTAATTCCTATTGGAGACTACTCAAGGGAGGGAATCTTTTCTAAGAATTCAGATTAACTGTTAGATTAAAATATTGACTTCCAAAAATAATTCTTAAAAGTAAATTTATTTATTATCAATAAGCCATAAAGACTTTTAGAAATAGAAATGGCATTAAAGATTATCTAGTTGAAGACTCCTCAAAAGATTTTTTCTCTTTCCCTCTCTCTCTCACTGTTCAGTGTCAGTATAACCATTTATTCAAGTATAGTCTTATAAGGAACCCCAATACATACAAAGATAACAGCAGAGGCAATCTGGGGTAAATAGCTGGAGTCCCTCACTCCAGCTTCTGAGGCTGAGCAGGAATGCTATTGCTCCACATGGTGCTTCTGTGCCTATTTGAAAAATATAATCTCCTTCAAGACTATTCTATTAGTTGGACACTCATGTAACATACCAATTTTGTCATAAAATCATTTATTATTATACCTTGCCAATATTTTCTCAGCATGCATGGTATCTATGAGGTATAGTGACACTGTTGTGCACATTTGAGCCTGTACATGTGATCGTTGGACCCTGATGTGACATTGCAGTTCTAGACAGCACAGTAGTCTAAACAACAGATCTGGTCAAACTCCCTTGTTTTTCAAATGGAGATGACCCAGTTCAATTGAGCCAAGAGTCCTTTACTAGACAGACCTGCACTTAGNCACTGTTGTGCACATTTGAGCCTGTACATGTGATCGTTGGACCCTGATGTGACATTGCAGTTCTAGACAGCACAGTAGTCTAAACAACAGATCTGGTCAAACTCCCTTGTTTTTCAAATGGAGATGACCCAGTTCAATTGAGCCAAGAGTCCTTTACTAGACAGACCTGCACTTAGAAAGTACATATTCTGGTTTTTTTTTTTTCTTTCTTTCCATAATATCCTTATAGCTTTGCATGGACTAAAACAACTGAAAGGAAATACAGAGACAAACTTTAACAAAATTAAATTTCATATTGTGATTAATTGCTATCAAAATCAAAGGTGATGAGGAACAAGGGTTTATTTGGCCTGAGAAGGATTAAAAGGCAGATGAGGAAGAAGTAATTGGCCTGCTGGAAAGGAAATAGAAAATGCACAAACTCTCTTGAAATAAAGGCAATTCATTTGAAGAGGATAGGAAAAGAATCCTTATGAAAAGCATGATTATGGAGTCATAGCCTACAAATAAATGGACAGGATGATGGAAATGTGTCAGAGCCAATAGTATCTAGATGTAAGGTTATTTTGCTTTTCAGGAACAGGATAAATAAAAGTAGCTATAATATAAGTAAAGACATATGAGCTATTTTATTAAACTATTTGGTAAAGAGATGATTGAGACAAAAAGAATAACTGACAAAACAAATGGGTATAATTCCCTTTTAGCCAAAAGTTTCATAGTCTTTTCCATGGCTCCAAAATAAATATAACTACATACTATGATGGTCAGTCAGTTCAGTTCACTCGCTCTGTTGTGTCCAGCTCTTTGCGACCCCATGAACTGTAGCATGCCAGGTTTCCCTGTCCATCACCATCTCCTGGAGCTTGCTCATACTCATGCCCATTAAGTCAGTAATGCCATCCAACCATCTCATCCTTGGTCATCCCCTTCTCTTTCTGCTTTCAGTCTTGCCCAGCATCAGGGTCTTTCCCAGTGAGTCAGTTCTTCATAGCAGGTGGCCAAAATATTGGAGCTTCAGTTTCAGCATCAGTCCTTCCAATGAATATTCAAGACTGATTTCCTTTAGGATTGACTGGTTTGATCTCCTTGCTGTTCAAGGGACTCTCAAGAGTCTTCTCCAACACTACAGTTCAAAAGCATGAATTCTTCAGCACTCAGCTTTCTTTATGGTCCAACTCTCATATCCATACATGACAACTGAAAAAACTAAAGCTTTGACTAGATGGACTCTGTTGGTAAAAATAATGTCTCTCCTTTTTAATATGCTGTCTAGGTTGTTCATAATTTTTCTTCCAAGGAGCAAGAGTCTTAATTTCATGACTGCAGTCACCATATGCAGTGATTTTGGAGCAGAAGAAAATAAAGTCTGTTAGTGTTTCCATTGATTCCCCATCTATCTGCCATGAAGTGATGGGACCAAATGCCATGATCTTCATTTTTCGAATGTTGAATTTAAAGACTACTTTTTCACTCTCCTCTTTCACTTTCATCAAGAGGCTCTTTAGTTCCTTTTCACTCTCTGCCATAAGGCTGATGCTGATTTCTCTCAGCAATCTTGATTTCATCTTGAGCTTCATTCAACCTGGCATTGTGCATGGTGTACTCTGCATATAAGTTAAATAAACAGGGTGACAGTATACAGCCTTGATGTACTCCTTTCCTGATTTGGAACCAGTCTGTTGTTCCATGTCTGGTTCTAACTGTTGCTTCTTGATCTGCATACTGATTTCTCAGGAGGTAGGTAAGGTGGTCTGGTATTCCCATCTCTTTCAGAATTTTCCACAGTTTGTCGTGATCCACACAGTCAAAGGCTTTGGCATAGTCAATGAAGCAGAAATAGATATTTTTCTGGAACTCTCTTGCTTTTCAATGACCCAACGGATGTTGGCAATCTGATCTCTGGTTCCTCTGCCTTTTCTAAATCCAGCTTGACATCTAGAAGTTCTTGGTTCATGTACTGTTGAAGCTTAGCTTGGAGAATGTTCAGCATTACTTTGCTAGTATGTGAGATAAGTGTAATTGTGAAGTAGTTTGAACATTCTTTGCCTTTACCCTTCTTTGGGATTGGAATGAAAGCTGATTTTTCCAGTCCTGCGGCCACTGCTAAGTTTTCAAAATTTTCTGGCATATTGAGTGAAGCACTTTCACAGAATCATCTTTCAGGATCTGAAATAGCTCAACTAGAATTCCATCACCTCCACTAGCTTTGTTCATAGTGATGCTTTCTAGGGCCCACTTGACTTCACACTCCAGGATGTCTGGCTTTATGTGAGTGATCATGTCATTGTGAGTATCTGGGGCATTAACATCATTTTTTGTAGAGTTCTTCTTTGTATTGTTGCCATCTTGTGCTTCTGTTATGTCCATACCATTCTGACCCTTATTTGTGCCCATGTTTGCATGAAATATTTCCTTGGCATCCCTAGTTTTCTTGAGATCTCTAGTATTTCCCATTCTATTGTTTTCTTCTATCTCTTTGCTTTCTTCTATTTCTTTGCTTTCTCTTTGTTTTCTTCTATCTCTATTGATCACTTAGGAAGGCTTTCTCCTCTTTCCTTGTTATTCTTTGGAACTCTGCATTCAGATGGATATATCTTTTCTTTTCTCCTTTGCCTTTTGCTTCTCTTCTCTTCTTAGCCATTTGTAAGGCCTCCTCAGACAACCATTTTGACTTTTTGAATTTCTTCTTCTTTGGGATTGTTTTGATCACCGCCTTCTGTACAATGTTATGAACCTCTATTCATAGTTTCAGGCACTCTATCTTTCACATCTAATCTCTTGAGTCTATTTGTCACTTCCACTGTATAATCACTTCCACTCTAGGGGCTTTCCTGGTGGCTCAGCTGGTAAAGAATTCTCCTGCAATGAGGGAGACCTGGGTTTGATCCCTGGGTGGGGAATATCCCCTGGAAAAGGGAATGGCTACCCACTTGACTATGAGGAGCAGTGATCCCACAAGAGACTGAGCCAGATTTGCCTATGAGTGTCCAGGCCTCCCTAGCACAGACATGGGTCAACAGTGGCCCGCCCTGGAGTCAGGGGCACTGAATACAACAGTCCGAGCATAAGTCATTTTGAAGGAGGACTCAGCTCTACCATTAGCCCTACCATATTTTGGCTTCAGGCTAAACTCCAGGAAGGGAACACAGTCCTACCCATCAATAGAAAATTGGATTAAAGATTTACTGAGAATGGCCCTGCCCATCAGAGGAAGACCCAGATTCTCCCACAACCAGTCCCTCCCATCAGGAAGCTTCTTATCCTTATCCATCAGAAGGCAGACAGAATAGAAACCAGAAAATTAACTAAACTGATCACTTGGATCACAGCTTTGTCTAACTCAATGAAACTATGAGCCATGTCGGGTAGGGCTGCCCAAGATGGTTTAGTTCTAATAAAACGTGGTACACTGGAGAAGGGAATGGCAAACCACTTCAGTATTCTTGCCTTGAGAACCCCCATGAACAGTATGAAAAGGCAAAAAAATATATGACACTGAAAGATGAACTCCCAATGTTGGTAGGTGCCCAATATGCTATGGGAGAAGAGTGGAGAAATAGCTCCAGAAAGAATGAAGAAGGGGGGCCAAAGCGAAAATGACCAGCTGTTGATGTGACTGGTGATGGAAGCAGAGTCTGATGCTGTAGAGAACAATATTGCATAGGAACGTGGAATGTTAGGTCCGTGAATCAGGTAAATTGGAAGTGGTCAAACAGGAGATGGCAAGAGTGAACACTGGCATTTTAGGAAGCAGTGAATGAAAATGAGTGAATTTAATTCAGATGACCATTATATTATAATGGTAATTAACTTAAAACTTTAAAGGGAAAAAGCACCCCTCAAAACAAGAGAGATAAACCTTTAAGATTATTTGCAGTCGTTTTTGCCTAGGAAATAGCACAGAAAGTTTTAGAGAAATTTACAAGTATTCAGGAAATAACTAAGAGAGTAGCAAGAGCCCAGAAGGGGATAGAGGTCTTCTAAAAAGCAGCAGCAGTAAAGAGCTTTGCACAGAGTGGACATCTGCAGAAGACACAAGAAAGAAGAAACAATTAGCAGCAGAATGCAGTAAAATGCCAAAGAAAGGAAAGACACAGAAGGAAAGGAAGAATCTCAGAGATTAAAAAATGGGAAGCTTATCAAATATGGATAGCACTGTAATAAACAATAATAATTGGTCTCTGAGGTATATTTGTCTGATTCATGAAATGGAAGGAAGGGAGGGAGGGAGGAAGTGAGGAAGGAAGGAAGGGAAAAGAAAAGGAGGTGTACAGGAAAAGAAGGAGGAAAGGAGAGAAAGATGATCAAAATAACAGGCCTAAAACATGACCTCACTAGAGAACATATATCAACTTCCTCCCTCTGTGAAGAAGGCCTCCTGGCCAAAGTAAACTTTATAATTCAATAGTATATTGGTAATTAGTTGAAATGTTTAATTTAATGGTTTAGTAAATTCAGTTAATAGTTTATCTCAAGTGTGTGATTAAGTTATTCTTGAGGAAATTCTTTTTTTATTACAAATCTCAATTAAGATTTCTAACATGTTACTGGTTCTTTCAATACATCCCAATCCGGAAAAAGAAATAAGTTAGATCTGTATCTTGATCTGTGTTTGAAAACATGTTTCAGATGGATCAAAGGCTTAGATGCACAAACTAAATTTAGAAAATTGCC
The DNA here is from genome assembly GCA_006410635.1 of Cephalophus harveyi. Taxonomy (NCBI): domain Eukaryota; kingdom Metazoa; phylum Chordata; class Mammalia; order Artiodactyla; family Bovidae; genus Cephalophus; species Cephalophus harveyi. The sequence goes on along the minus strand of SJYT01055806.1, from coordinate 383,924 downwards.
AAAAGCAGCAAAACTTAAATAGTTGTATATAAAAACTTTTTACATAATCTGAGTAGGAAAGGCAAAATATTACATAAATCCAGGAGCCCTAAGGAAAAGACTGATAAGTTTGTTCACTTCGAGTTTTTTAAATTCTGACTCACAGGAAAAATCTTAAAGTAAAAGAAATAGTTGAGTATTAGAAGGAAATACATGTAATGTATGATGGACAAAAAGTAAATTCTTAGTACTTAGAAAGCTCTACATAATCAGTTTTTTAAAAAGAAAAATCACTGGGTGATAAAAATAGACAATCCAAGATATTAAGTACTTGGTTAATGTTTAGACTTGTTTACTGTGTAATACAAAGTAAAACTACATTAATATTCCATATTCACTTAGAAAACTGGCAAATTATCAAAGGTTGGATAACACAAATTGTTAGTGAGATTGGAGAAAGAGAAACAGGCACTCTCAAATATGTTAAAATAATTATTAAAATGTATTTGCAATTTACTTAATCTTTGCCCCCTCCCCCCCATTTCCAACTCTAGGACTTTTTGCTACAGATTATCATGAACTATGAAGGGTCTGAGATTTTCCCCTACTTCTGAGAAAACAGTTAACCTGCCACAGTTTCATGGAAGCTGGCAGAAGACTGGAGATTTCCGAGGCAGAAATGAACCACTTTTCCACTTTATCATGAGATAGAAGCAACCTGAGTTGCCTGTTTCCATCAGTTTCAAGTCCCACAAGGGTGAAAAGGAAGGACTCAAATGGATGCTCTGTGTCCTCTGTGCTTGCATCACAGCTGAGGAATCCTGAGTTTAGGAATCTGAATCCTTTATGCTGACTGCCCCTGCTCTCCTTCCACAGGGACTTACCATCTCCATCTTCCATTGGCTATTTGCCATACAAACCTCCTTGACAAAACAGTCCGGAAAAAAATGGTAATTAGTCCCCCTACTCACAGACCCATAAAAGATTGCCTCCTAATACAGGTATCTCACATAGCTTTAAGTATGTGCATTTTCACTGTCAGTTCAGTCCAGTTCAGTCGCTCAGTCGTGTCCGACTCTTTGCGACCCCATGAATCGCAGCACGCCAGGCCTCCCTGTCCATCACCAACTCCCGGAGTTCACTCAGACTCACATCCATCGAGTCCGTGATGCCATCCAACCATCTAATCCTCGGTCGTCCCCTTCTCCTCCTGCCCCCAATCCCTCCCAGCATCAGAGTCTTTTCCAATGAGTCAACTCTTC
>SJYT01055806.1:370636-382052 GCA_006410635.1 Cephalophus harveyi | reverse complement strand
TGAAGCCTGGCTTGGATAATTTTGTGCATTACTTTACTAGCATGTGAGATGAGTGCAATTGTGTGGTAGTTGGAGCGTTCTTTGGCATTGTCTTTCTTTGGGATTGGAATGAAAACTGACCTTTTCCAGTCCTGTGGCTAAGTTTTCCAAATTTGCTGGCATATTGAGTGCAGCACTTTCACAGCATCATCTTTCAGGATTTGAAACAGCTCAACTGGAATTCCATCACCTCCACTAGCTTTGTTCATAGTGATGCTTTCTAAGGCCCACTTGACTTCACATTCCAGGATGTCTGGCTCTAGATGAGTGATTACACCATCATGATTATCTGGGTCATGAAAATCTTTTTGTACAGTTCTTCTGTGTATTCTTGCCACCTCTTCTTAATATCTTCTGCTTCTGTTAGGTCCATACCATGTCTGTCCTTTATCGAGCCCATCTTTGCATGAAATGTTCCCTTGGTATCTCTAATTTTCTTGAAGAGATCTCTAGTCTTTCCCATTCAGTTCTTTTTTCTATTTCTTTGCTTTGATTGCTGGGGAAGGCTTTCTTATCTCTTCTTGCTATTCTTTGGAACTCTGCATTCAGATGCCTATATCTTTCCTTTACTCCTTTGCTTTTCACTTCTCTTCTTTTCACAGCTATTTGTAAGGCCTCCCCAGACAGCCTCTTTGCTTTTTGCATTTCTTTTCCAGGGGATGGTCTTGATCCCTCTCTCCTGTACAATGTCACGAACCTCATTCTATAGTCTCATTCTATCAGTCACTCTATCCATCAGATCTAGGCCCTTAAATCTATTTCTCACTTCCACCATATAATCATAAGGGATTTGATTTAGGTCATACCTGAATGGTCTAGTGGTTTTCCCTACTTTCTTCAATTTGAGTCTGAATTTGGTAATAAGGAGTTCATGATCTGAGCCACAGTCACTGTAGCTCTGTAGAAAAACAAACCATTACAAATATTTAAGCTCTAAATGTACTATTGAGTTTGTATATGTTTGTTGGAGACCAGGGCAGGCCACCTCAAAATATGACATATTGATTATTTTCAGTTAATGTTACTTTAGAGAAGGCCGAGGCAAGAGGGACACTTTGAATTTCTTTTCTCTTTCCCCAAAAGCCAGAAACAAACCCTTACCACCAGAATAGAGAATTCTGGGCTAAGAAGCCTATATAAACAAACTTTGTTACTTCTTTAATTTACTACCCCAAACCCAAACTCTATAGAATCTTCACTAAGCACCCAAACCTAAATTTCTTCATCCTGTCAACTCCTCATAAATTTATTGTTTCTTTGTCTAAAAGGTATAAAACTTGCTTGCTTTGGCTGCTTTTTAGGTCCTATTTCTATGAGACCTCCATGTGCACAAATTCAAGTTTGTTTATTCTCCTTGTGTCAATTTTATTATTAGTCCAATTGATTAGAATTTAAGAGGAGTAGAGGGGGGGAATTCTGATATTATCAATGTATAATAAAGGCAGGAAATTGGTATATCTCTATCTCTTTTCCAAGTCTTATTTTCTAGAACCTAAGTTCATTCATATAATGAATTAAAAAAAAAAAAAAAAAACTAGCAAAAGCACTGTACCTAGGAAAGGAAGCTGCATAGTTTGGGGCATGTAGGGAAGAAAATTTACTTTTACTACTTATTTATTTATTTATTTTTTTGCCTTTTGAATTTTATATTTACCAATTCAGAAAATTAGTCATCTTTTAAAAATATTCTGATTTACTTAATTGTTCTTGCCACTGGACTCAGGTTGAGGCGTGGCCCCACTCTGATACTCACTTATTCTTAAATAGTAAAGGGAAATAGGTAAGAGGCTTCTAAACCACTATGTAGTAGAACCTTACCACCATTATTTTTCATCTCAAGATCCTTTTTTTTTCCTACAAAATACTCATCACAAGTGTAGATACTTTATCTAGTGGTTTATTTGATTTCATTCTGCTCCCTCACAGAGGGTAATCTCTACTATGTAGTTCATACAGTAAAGCCACTGTAAAAAATAGAGAAATTATATTGTAACATGTAACTAAACAGTAAGCTCTAATATATGACTGCTATTCTGTTGTACAACTGTAAGAGTAGAATAATCAGGTTAATAAAGGGGTTGGATTATTTAAGAGATTAATACAAATATTCATCAAGAATTCTCCCAACTCTAAGGAGTGATAGCAATATCTCATACTAATATATTGATGTGAATAACACCAATAGATTCTCATTAATTAGATGTTTCTTATTCTGGAGCAGAATTTACAGGATGACAGGCCACAGGCAGAATCCAGCCCACCACCGATTTTTTTTTTTAATAGAACACCACCTTCATTTATTTAAATATTGTATATGACAGCTGTCACACTACAATATACAAATATTCATCAAGAATTCTCCCAACTCTAAGGAGTGATAGCAATATCTCATACTAATATATTGATGTGAATAACAGCAATAGATTCTCATTAATTAGATGTTTCTTATTCTGGAGCAGAATTTACAGGACTACAGGCCACAGGCAGAATCCAGCCCACCACCGATTTTTTTTTTTAATAGAACACAACCACCTTCATTTATTTAAATATTGTATATGACAGCTGTCACACTACAGCAGCAGAGGTAAATGTTGCAACAGAGATCACAAATCCTAAAATATTTACCCTCTGGCCCTTTACAGAAAATGTTTGCTGACTGGTGTTCTAGAGGTTCTTTGTGATGCTTCAAATAATGGGGAGAATAGATGCTTCCATCAACAGTACAGAGAAACTGGATAACCAATAGCATCAGGACGCAGGCTACTCAAAGTCCTTTGTCTGGAAAGGAATACAATTCTCATATGAACACTCTCTAAAATAAAAATCCCTTGAAAATAACAGCTATTTAGTCTCAGGTTAAGATATAAGGCAAGAAGCATGGGTAGTGAGAAACTCACGTATGTTTTTAGACATGGTCTCCTGAGGTAATACTAGTCTAATCGTTTATTCAAGGGATCATTTTGTGTTAAGACACCACTCAGTCTCTAGAAATGGAAGGCGATTGCCATTTTCATGTTCTCAATTAGGTCTCAGAGCTTAACAGTCTTTTCTTCCTCAATATAATTTCCCTTATTAAAATACTGATGACCAACAAGCAATTTAAGCCAACAGAACTTCTAATTACAAAGCAACATGGCTATTTCTTTCAGGCCCACAGGCTCCCTTCTGTTTAAGGTGAGGCTCAAACTCTGAAATAGGTATGATATCTGTTCGCCATCATTAAAGGTACTGCTTTGATTATGTGTTATGAGTGTTTAGACATCCATCTAGGAAAATCAGAGCTGAGGTTTTCAACACATTCATTTGGGCTATCCTGAAAGAGCTTTGAAAGATGACTTTTAATCAATAGCAACTTAGCTATATATTTTTTTAAATGACCTAGAGGTAAAAATATTCTTCTGAAATCTATATTATTCAAGCCATACAGCTCCTCAGCCTGAATGTAGCTCACTCTTTTTTGTTTATGTTTTATGAAATAATAACGTTCCAGACAGTGGGTAAGAAATGCCTATTTGCCCATGGGTCACACTTCAGAGCTTATATGCACCCTGATGGACAGGAGAGGGAGCTTCAATTTGCTTTTAAAAACCAAGATAAAAAAAGATAAAGGAAGGGAAACAGCATTCTCAGTTGATCAGTTTGATCACTTTTATAGATTGCTTGTCAGAGGGAGAAAAGAAATCATAGACATTGCTTCAAGTTTTCAAAGGATTAGCATTGGACTAAGTTGTTCCCTAAACCCCTTCTTACCATTATACCTCAATTATTTGACTTTTCTGTTAGCAAACGCCAATCACTCCCAGGTGTCCTTCATTATCAAGTCAAACCATTTTCCTTCTCAAACCTCAGAATGCAGCATTTCCCAAGGCTTACTGATGGTTTTAAGGGGAACCAAACTTTCAGATAAGATATTTTATACTTTGAAAATCCTTTTAAGAACAGCATGCTGTAAGTATGTGATATTAATTCTCTCTCCATCACACACAGATAAAGTTGGGGAGGTTTGTCTACTATAATCAGGAGAGCTTTTTCTGTTAGAGTAACCCTTTCTGACTATGATGTAGCTTCCGACTGTTCACAAAATAAAGGGGAAAAAAGAGCTTTGACACTGTAAGTCACAACTGTCGTATACTGTTAAAAACTGCAATGATGACAGGTGACAGATGACAGGTGACATATGTTAAATTATTTCTGTACATCAAATTAACTAGATTTGCTCTTTTCAGATGGACATCAATGCTGATATTTTGTAGTTCAGAGTATACGTTTAGTTCAATGTGTATGCAACTCAAATCCAAAGTACTGTAAAACAGAAAGAGCTAGTGTTTATGGATTTCTATTTAGAAATGTCCAAATTCAAGGTAAATATTTGCACATCAATGCAGGCTAATCAGGCATCCTTATTAAGTGGTAAAGCTAGTGCTCTGCTCAAAGTTTAACATGGAATGGTTAAAGGCAAGGACAACTTTCAGATGCCCTTATCAACATATTAGCCCCAATTGCATTTTCCAAATATGTTATCAAAATGGTAATTCTGTGCTTTCCTTTCTGTAGCTGGACTAGGTTTCATAAAGGTAGAATTATTACTATAAATATATTGGGGGGAAACTATTTCAATTACTGGGAGAATATGTAACTCCAAGTCTATTTATTTCAATTTATTCAACTGTCTTGATATATTCGTGCACAGAACTTTATAAAGAATGAATAAATTCACCTTGAAATTGTACCAATTGACTTTGGCTGGGCTAGACTGTGAGAGGAATCAGAGTACCTTTTTGAAATAAGCCTTGACAATACTGATCAAAACAAAGAGGCTATTCATTTATTAAACTGACAGCTCAACCCCAGCTTCAAGCTTATGGGATGATGGGGCCTGGGGTGTTAGTCATGGCCTGGGGTGCTGGCCTCTACCAGATACATTTTTGCTACTCACACACTCAGAGCCTATATCTGATGGTGTGACATTTCCTAGGGCACTGGCAGCTGTTCAGATGTCAAGCAGCTGGTGTGAGAACTGTCATCCATTCTAGGTTATTATTCCATGAGTGACATGTTAGCCCACAGAATTTTTTCACAAAACCATATTGGTTTCCCTTTAGTTACTTACAATCTATCAGAAATTTCAGCAAAGAGATATGTTATAGATAACAACTCTATTAAAGCAAAATTGAGCATGCAACCATCAGGCCAGATAATAGTGTCTATTATTACAGGGTTGTGAAACTTGTTACTATAGTTAATGGACCAAATATTGTGAATAAATCATTTATTTTGAAAGTGATAGTGAACCCAACTTTCCATTTATTAATGTAAAAGATTAAAGCACTGTAATGCCATTCTGGATACTCTCAGAATACTTCATAAACCAGAATAATATTGGGTATGGTAATAAATGTGAGTTGGGCACACAGAAACATCACTAACTACCCATGTGTGACCATCCAAAAGCTGTAAAATCACATGGAATGGCAAAACCATGATAAACATGGCAACAGTACATTAAGGTTTCAGCCATCTAAAGCATTATCTTGGCTTTTTAGGTACATTTAGCAACATTTTAGTGAAAGTTTTCTCTCTTGGAACACTGGTTATTCTATGCTAAACTAAAGGCTTTCTACTTCTAAGAATACTCTGTTTTAAAATCAATACTAATTCACTAAATACAAGTTCTGAACCAGCATAAGTTGGTTTTAGAATGTGATTGTTGTTGGGAAGAGTAAAGTATTTTTTTAAAAAATAAAATAGTCTGAAAATAATGAAGCTGATTAAGGACCAAAATGCTTGTATAAATCCTTTAAATGAGGATAGGAAAGCATAATAACACTCTTAACTAGAGGCTAGACATCCCCAGAACTTATAGAACATCTCGGGTCCCTTCAAAAGACAAGCTTACTCACGTTTACTCAAGATGGCAAAAACAAATTTATAAAAGTAAAGCCCTTTTAGTAAAGCTAGAACAATGTGCTGTGATAAACATATAGATGCTAATATTGCCAATTTCCATTCTTTCATATCATGCTGAACATTCACACATGCTCCTTCATGAACACACAAGTATTCACCATCATATAGTTGATTTTATTTTATTTTTTCCCCTAGATTCCTTTTGGAGAAGGAAATGGCAACCCACTCCAGCATTCTTGCCTGGAGAATCCCAGGGATGGGGGAGCCTGGCGGGCTGCAGTCCATGGGGTCGCACAGAGTCGAACACGACTGAAGCGACTTAGCAGCAGCAGCAGCAGCAGCAGATTCCTTTTGAAACTTTTGTAACATTATAAATTTCCCTCAAGACCAAGGGGACAAGCATGTAACCTGGGTTTACATGAACCACTGCCTTGCAAACCTCTAAATGTGGCATATGATTCTAATTGGGCCAGATTTAGTCCTGAAATTCCAATATGAATTAGTGAGGCTGTAAGTCATTCGCCTTACTGTACTACAGAGCAGACTTCTCTGAAAAGTAACTGATTACAGAATGAAAAACAAACACAGAAAAGAACCTGGTGACATACACTGAGATCTAGAATTTATCCTTATCTGAAACTAAACATACCTTTCAGTTATCTAAGCAAACAAATTCTCTATTTCATTAAGCCAATTTGCAATGATTTTGTTATTTGTACCTGACAAATGTTTAATTTTTATTAAGTTCTCTTTTGAAAGTTCTTCTACAAATTGTGTTTGGAAAGGAAAAATATTAAAATAGATATATGTCAATATTTGACAGATTTCACCTACATTTTTTGCCTGTGCTTTAAGAGAAAAATGTACTTTAAAATGGTGCTAGATAACTGAACATCCAGATGCAAAAAAAAAAAAAAAATGTATTTAGACACAGAGCTTATCCCCTTTACAAAAATCATTTCAAAATGGACCAAAGTCTTAAAAGCAGCTAAGGACAAAGACAGGGTATCTTCAAAGGACTGAGATCTAGAATGAAATTGACTTATTAGAAAAACAAAATCCAGAAAACAATGGAATGCTATTCTTCAAAAATCTGAAAAATAAATGAATAAAAATAAATAAAGCCATTTATACAGAAGTCTACATCCAGCAAAAACATCTACAGAGAATGAAAATGAAACACAGATATTCTCAGACAAAAACAAGGTAAATAATAAAAAGGAAAACCTGGGAGAATTAATCACCATCAGGCTTTTAGTAAAGGATATTTTGAATAGAATTGTTCAAGTGGAAGAATGTTGAGCACAGAAGGAAGCTAGAATGAAGGCAAATAATAAAGAGTGACTAGGTACAAAAACAATCTTAAAATGGATCACAGACCCAAATGTAAAAAACAAAACATAAAACTCCTAGAAGCTAACAAAGGAGAAAACCTAGGAGACCTTGTGTATGGTAATGACATTTTAGATACAACACAAAGACATGATCAATGAAAGAAATAGTTGATAAGTTAGACATCATTAAAATTTTGAAAATGTCTGTTCTGTAAAAGATAATGTCAAAAAATGAGAAGATGAGCCAAAGATTGGGAGAAACTACTTATAAAAGACATATCTGATAAAAAAAACTGATGTCCGAAGTATGCAAATAGCTCTCAAAAATTAAAAAAAAAAAAAAAAAAAAAAAAACCTTATGGGCCAAAGACCTTAGCAGACACCTCACCAACAAGAGATAGAATATACAGATGACAATTAAACATGAAAATATACTTCATGTCAAATGTCACCAGGAAATTACAAATTAAAATAACAGCGAGATACCAGAACATACCTATTAAAATGGCCAAAATCTGAAACATTGGCAACAGTGCTGGGTGAAGAAGCAGCACTATCAGAACTCCCATTCATTACTGGCTGGAATGCAAAAGGGCAAGGCCAATTTGAAGACAGTTTGGCAGATTGTTACACACTCTTATGATACAATAAAGGAATCCCACTGCCTGGTATTTACCCACATGAGTTAAAAATTTTTGTCACAGTCTTAAGTCCTTACAAAAACCTACACATGGACATTTATAGCAGCTTTAAAGTAGGGATGAGTAAACTAAGCACAGAGGGGTTTTAAGGCAGTGAAATTACTCTGTATTTTTTGAAAATACCATAATACCACATAACACATTGTTTTATGTATGCAAGCACGCTAAGTCACTTCAGCTGTGTCTGACTCTTCATAACCCTATGGACTATAGCCCTCCAGGCTCCTCTGTCCATGGGATTCTCTAGGCAAGAATACTGGAGTGGGTTGCCATGCCCTCCTCTAGGGGATCTTCCTGACCCAAGGATCAAACCCAGGCATCAAGTCTCCTGCATTGGCAGATGGGTTCTTTACTACTAATGACCTGGGGAGCCTCACATTTTGTTACACATTTGTTCAAGAGCACAAAATGTACAATGTCAAGAGTGAACCATAATGTAAACTATGAACTTTGAGTGATTATGATATTTGGGTGTCAATATAGATCCATCCACTGTAACAAGTATAACTGGTGGAGAATGTTGATAATAAAGAATAATGGACTAGGTTGTCCTCCTACAGGGGAATATAAATATATTCTCACTTTTATAGTTATTTTTAATATCTTCTTTAATCCTACCTTTTCTCTGAATGTTTCTACTGTTTACTTAACTATGATAATTGTTGCCTAAATATTTTTGCTTGTATTTTGGTTTCTTGATCAGATGTAATATTTAATGAACATGAAAGTGAAGTCACTCAGTTGTATCCAACTCTTTGCAAACCCATGGACTGTTTGTAGCCTACCAGGCTCCTCCGTCCATAGAATTTTCCAGGTAAAAGTACTGGAGTGGGTTGCCATTTCCTTAATATTTAATACTAATCAAAGAAACACAAGCTGGAATCAAGATTGCTGGGAGAAATAATAATAACCTCAGATATGCAGATGACACCACCCTTATGGTAGAAAGTGAAGAGGAACTAAAAAGCCTCTTGATGAAAGTGAAAGTGGAGAGTGAAAAAGTTGGCTTAAAGCTCAACATTCAGAAAATGAAGATCATAGCATCTGGTCCCATCACTTCATGGGAAATAGATGGGGAAACAGTGGAAACAGTGTCAGACTTTATTTTTGGGGGCTCCAAAATCACTGCAGATGGTGATTGCAGCCATGAAATTAAAAGATACTTACTCCTTGAAAGAAAAGTTATGTCCAACCTAGACAGCATATTCAAAAGCAGAGACATTACTTTGCCGACTAAGGTCCGTCTAGTCAAGGCTATGGTTTTTCCTGTGGTCATGTATGGATGTAAGAGTTGGACTTTGAAGAAGGCTGAGCTCCAAAGAATTGCTGCTTTTGAACTGTGGTGTTGGAGAAGACTCTTGAGAGTCCCTTGGACTGCAAGGAGATCCAACCAATCCATTCTGAAGGAGATCAGTCCTGGGATTTCTTTGGAAGGAATGATGCTAAAGCTGAAACTCCAGTACTTTGGCCACCTCATGTGAAGAGCTGACTCATTGGAAAAGACTCTGATGCTAGGAGGGATTGGGGGCAGGAGAAGAAGGGGGCGACAGAGGATGAGATGGCTGGATGGCATCATGGACTCGATGGATGTGAGTTTGGGTGAACTCCTGGAATTAGTGATGGACAAGGAGGCCTGGCGTGCTGCGATTCATGGGGTCTCAAAGAGTTAGACATGGCTGAGAGACTGAACTGAACTGAATCACTAAAACAATATTTATCAGAAATTTTCATTTGATTATTCTCATTGTTAGATTTTTCCTATTACATACTGAATTATAGTCTTTCAAATAAACATATGTATGTATATACATAGATATTTGTATGTATATATATACATAGAGAGATTTTTGTTGTTTGTCTATGGAGAGGAAAAAGAATAGAGAGAAAGAGAAAAACATACAGAGGGAGAGAGCACCATAAGCTAATACTTGCTGAAATTTAGACTATGGAGCTTCTCTCTTCCTTAATTTTAAAATATGCTCTAATTACAGGAGGCAAGGAAGAGGAGGAACACATTAAGGTATTTGCATCTACTTTAAGTCAAAGGATTTAACTGTTTTTTGTTTTGTATTTTTAAGGGAAGGAGTGATGCTAGGATGAGGCAGTAGAAGAGTTCATAAGCTTCTTTGACCCCTAGTCTTGTGTGATGTTCAATGTTATTAACTGGTATCTGCTAGATCGAAATAAATTACCATATGAGCAACCATGGTTTTGAAACCATGAAGTACACACAGCAGGAAACAATTACATTAACAAATGTGTTTATCTTCTGAATACTATATAATATTAGCTTGAGAAAGAATATTGCAATATATTTGTAATTTTTCACTTTGTCCAAAATTTAAAACAAACTCATATTTTTGACTCAGTTAAAAGTGATAATCTAGTCACAACCCAATTCCATTTTAGATTTCATCCAGTCTTCTTCATAATTACTTTGACCAAAGTGAGGAAAATTCAGCTTATGAGGATTCTTTTTTATTTTTTTATTTTAAAACCAGACTAGGAAAGTGGCCATTTCTTACAATTTTGTTTATTCTTATATTTCTAACAAATTATATATTATATTTTTAATAATTGGATCTTGTAGAATCAGGCAAAAGCTTGATATTTTCTCTATCTTCTTAAAATATCCAGCTGACGGGAGTCTGATTTTTTTCTGTTTTCAAAAATCTACATCAAAATCCATACAAATGTCTTGTTTCACGTTACAATGAAAATAATTCAACTAGGAAAAAAATCCCTTTTTATCAGTTATCTAAGTCTATGCCCCAACCAGTAATGCTGAAGAAGCTGAAGTTGAACATTTTTAAGAAGACCTACAAGACCTTTTAGAACACCCAAAAAAGTTGTCCTTTTCATTATAGGGGACTGGAATGCTAAAGTAGGACGTCAAGAAACACCTGGAGTAACAGGCAAATTTGGCCTTGGAATGTGGAATGAAGCAGGGCAAAGACTAATAGAGTTTTGCCAAGAAAATGCACTGGTCATAGCAAACACCCTCTTCCAACAACACAAGAGAAGACTCTACACATGGACATCACCAGATGGTCAACACCAAAATCAGATTGATTATATTCTTTGCAGCCAAAGATGGAGAAGCTCTATACAGTCAACAAAAACAAGACCAGGAGCTGACTGTGGCTCAGATCATGAACTCCTTATTACCAAATTCAGACTCAAATTGAAGAAAGCAGGGAAAACCGCTAGACCATTCAGGTATGACCTAAATCAAATCCCTTATGATTATACAGTGGAAGTGAGAAATAGATTTAAGGGCCTAGATCTGATAGATAGAGTGCCTGATGAACTATGGAATGAGGTTCGTGACATTGTACAGGAGACAGGGATCAAGACCATCCCCATGGAAAAGAAATGCAAAAAAGCAAAATGGCTGTCTGGGGAGGCCTTACAAATAGCTGTGAAAAGAAGAGA